>BMAW01096326.1:0-18448 GCA_019974015.1 Nephila pilipes
AAATGAAACAAAGAACCTACAACACGAAAAACACGCGAAATATTACTAATATCATCTGTTACAATATATTAAATATTATTTAAACACTTACCTGCAATAGAATCAAACATGTGCCTTCTAAATTCATTTGTATCAAAATTATCGTTTCTCTGCTTAATACCCTACTTGTAAAGTACGATATAAAAACACTACAATTCATGTTATCAGTTTGTTTCAGATGAATAGGATATGAAATATGCCTAGCTTGTTCTTCATGTAACAAAGTATTTACTGTTATCCATTAATCTATTAATTTATTATACCTACCTTCCTTTCCGAAACCTAAAGGATCATAAAAAAATAATTTCTGATATTTAACTTAGCCACTAATAAAACCCAATGACAAGACACATTAACGGGAATGAGAATGAATTCTGTATTCCTAAACTGGTTAAAATTAAAAAAATTTCCAATATTACCTCCAATATACAGAAATTGTGTGTGGTAACATCTTGCCGCAATGGAATCACTACTTTTCATGATTTTTAAATTGAATGCATCCATTGTACTATCCTATACCCATCCATTATGAAAATTTGTTCTTTTTTTTTAAACGATATTTATTTCCTCATTAAATATATAACTACCCAACAATTTAACCTCATAAAAATATAGTTTAATGTCCTCAATATGTAAAACAATTTGACTGTAATTAGATTCATAACTAATTTGGGGTGTAAGAGATCCAGTTGGTTTTCTAAACAAGCTATTTGCATTACATAATACTGATTGCTCTACTTTTAATAATTTTTCTTGAAAGTTAAAGAAGGATATCCCGAAGCGTTCCTCTTCAATTTTTTAACTTTACTTGTACGTTTAAATATATACTGCCAGTTTAAATGCTGATTGGGAGGTAACCAAATTATTTTCCAGTTTTATTTCCCTGTTTCTTTCTGCAAATGATTTACATATTGAAACCATAGTTTTTAAATTGCTATTTAAATAAAATAACAGAGTAACTCTGACAAATTTATTTTGCAATAAGCAACTTAATTTGGCAAGTAAAATATTAGTTTCGTGTATCTCTCGTTCTTCTTGGAATGTTTCTTTACTTGCAGAATCAATGCAATTTTCTGTACAAGCCACGGAGGGAACTGAATTATGGTTATGTTCTTTATCTCCAACAATTCCATCACTTAAAACACCATTAAAATACGCAAATTGTTGAACACATAATGAGTTAACTTTTTGAATATGTTTATACAGTAGGTGATTATCCAAGCATACACAACTATACAAATACATATGTAAAGAACAGTTTTAGTTGAAATTAGCCTCACTAGATGGCTGCACAAGTCAGCCAAAATTGTGGCTTGTTGTTAGAATAAAATAAGTAATCCTAATAATTAATTAATTATAATTTAAAAATAGCATTATAAAATATTATTGATACACCATATAATTTAAAACAATATTTATTAATTTTTTTAACTTTATTCATTTATATTTCTGTATTTTGTATATTAATATTTTGGTTAAATTGTGCTTATACTTTTAACTGTAATACAAACTGTGATCATTAAAAAACCGTTGTAATTTGAATTACTTTGCTTGTAGCTTTCTAAACATGATGCGTATCTGAAATCATCGTAAAAATAAAATTCCATAATGATCCGCAACTGGTGGATAAGAAATCTCAATTTCTTTTTCTACATAACGCAACCTAAATTTATTAAGTCTAACTAATTCTACTATCTGAAGTCACAAAAATCGTGACCGATAGGAAAGAATAATTGGTGACCCTGACTTCGCGAAACCGTTGATCGGATTTTGGACTCAAAATGATTGATACCATATATTATATATTTGAGATGGAATTCTTATGGAAATAATTCTAATAAAGGGAGCTCAGGAATGTTTCCACCCCGATTCTCAATATTTGTAGGTTCTCTTCTACCATTATTCACTTCGTCATAAGAGAAATGTTACCTTAAGAACTGAATTCAAAATCTTATTTTCTTCCTTTACATATTTCTATTATCACGTTTTTCATTTTCTTTTTGAAACTCAAAAATCTGAGTATTATTCTTAGAATTTAAGCAATTTTTTTCTATCTAACACACACAAAACATGCTATTGTTATTGAAATTATATATGAAAAACAAAAGATTCAATTCATCACGAATAACTTTTTTTTTTTGTAGAAAAAATATATTATCAATTATTTTACTCATTTTGAAGAAGAAAACGTAAGAATTTTCTTAAGAATAATATACATCTTTTTTTCAATTATTATTTGATAAGAAGCTATTGTATTAAATACTCACTATCTCTCTCTCTCTACTACTACTACTACTACTACTAAAACTAACTACTAATCATCATCACCTAGCTCGTTTACAACAGCTCCTCTCGGAGATTCGGTCAGGTCCCGTCTGAGGGGATCGTGTGACATCACACTCTCTCCCTTTACAAAATGAACGCCCTCTAGAGGCAGGCTCTAAGTAGGGAAGTTAACAGTTCGGCCAACCTGATATACAATTGTCCCAATTGTGCAATTTCAATTACCACAAAATCATTAATAACTGATACACTTTAAAACCATTAATTACCACAAAAATATCAATGTTTAAATTCCTCAAACACTTAAAATAGCAAATATCAATAATTGTACACAAACATCAATACTTAAATTCCTCAAATACTTAAAATAGCAAATATCAATAATTATACACAAACATCAATACTTAAATTCCTCAAATACTTAAAATAGCAATATCAATTACCGTATACAGATAAAATATCAATAATCATGCACAAAACATTTTACATAATCTCCCTTATATCTACATTTCACAACAAATTATCTTTCATTCCACAACGCACATATAAAGAAAATCTTTTTTTTTAAGTAATACTAATTTAAGGCTTCAAAACAAAAATCTTAGTTATCATACAGTTCAAATATTATTTCTCTTTTATAACAAAATACTAAAATTACCAAAACACTTTAAAATACTATTTCTCAACATCTTTTAGCGTGCTTACATACACATCACCTCTCTTTTTTCTTTAAAAAAAATTACATAAACACATTCATATATTCATATCGAGATATCAACACAAAATTCATATTTCAAAATATTGAACTCATACACATATTTTTCTTATCAAATATAATTTCAAGCATCGATTGCCACATAAACAAATTTAAAAAGTACTCATATCTAACAAATTACTATTTTCATACTTCAAAACATCGAATATCTGTATCCTCATAAAGGTTAATTCATACAGTTGTAAATATTAATTTTTCTTCTTCCTCCTTTTTTTAATTTTTACATACTTAAAATATTAATTCTCCTTTCGATATTCTCATTTTCATAGAATATGCTTAACTCTTATAGACTCAAAAAGGTTCACACATGAAACAAAGAAATTCTTTAACATAACACAATCATCAAAACACAAATCTAAGAATTCCTACAAAAAGATCATTCCTAAATCATTGCAAAATCACATTCTTATATCCTTACAAAAGCACATTCCTAAATAAATCCTTACAAAATAAATCATTACAAAATTGTATCCCTAAATCTTTACATTCCTAATTCAATATATTCCAAAATCCTTACAAAATTATATTCCTAATCATCACAAAATATAATAAAATATTCCTACATCATTACAAAATAAAATTCGTTGAGCATATTACCTTGAAATATCAATTATTCTTCTCATCATAAAAGATCACATAAACATAAAAACTTTTGTTGGCACACTTAAGATTCAAACCGTTTAATCCATAAACACTCATTAAAAGCCAGCACATTCATTAGCTTTAAATTCTTACACAAAATATATAATTTCTGTTTCAAAATAATGAAATCAAAATAGAACATCGTTGATGTATTTAAAATTACTTATTCTTGTCAAACACTAAGTTAATAAAATACATCTTAAAAATAACATTCAATCAATAGTTTTTTTTTTTTTTTTTTTTATGAAGATAATCAAATTAAAAGTTCCTTAAATACTCAGTCCTTAAAATATTCTAATATTCCATGAGAAAATAACTGTTCATTATTTCTTAATACAAGGTAATTGTTTTCCTTTTTGTTTTAAAAAAGTTCTTTGCAAAATAATAGTTTTTAGTCCCCTTGTTTGTCACTGCAAAAGCCTCTCTAAAAAGAAATAAAAAAATTCTCTCACCCATTCGTAATGTTGCCATTATTATTGACAGGAAAGGGGGTAAGCAATGTCGTAAAAACTTCTGTCGGCACCAGTTTTCTTCTCGAAAGTGTCTGTCTCCAATATGTGGTGAATTGTCGTCATGTTAGGACGTCTCTTTTTGAGTTCATCCTAGCTTGTTGCTTTCTTTGGTTATTCTTAGCTCACGTATTTAACTATTTTTGCTCTTCTATTCTCGATTCCCATCCGTGACGACTCCTGAGACGAAGACGGAAACCTCAGATCCAGAGATTTCCCACCTACAGACCACTACCACCCCTGAGATTACGCCATCTGCTCCTGGGCCTGCCCTGGACATGGAAACCTCAACTACAATGGATACTAACGCTCCTTCAGGTGAGTCGTTGGAATCCTTTCTTGAATCAGTTAGGGTGGATGCACTTCGCGCTAACCTCTCCTCCATACAAAACTCCTCTGATTACCTATCCATAGCCATCTTCGCCGAAAATAAACTAAATTGTCTCTCAAACTTCATGTTCCCTGATATCAACGTCAGTAATAACATTTCAGTTGACCTGATTAAAATCATCGAAGAAGCCAGATTAAAATTCTCCATTCTCAAACATCAAGAAATGAAAGATGACCTCAACCAATTTACAAATTTATGCCAATCATGGGGTATTCAAAACCCTGCCACCCAAACTCCCTTTGTTCTCGCAAAACCACGACAGAGAAAAAACTCCTTACCTGGTGAGACCAGCAAAAAACAAAAATTAGAAGCTACCACCTGCCAAAACAAATTCAGTGTTCTCTATATTGAGGACCCTCCCGAGGAACTCCAAATTGATGAGCCACTGCCTCCATCTCCAACTCCAGAAAAAACCACTACCAAACCAAAAAAGAAACATGGCCCTAGTAAAAAACCAGCTTCTCTTGCAAACAAACAACCTCCAGCTCCAACTCCAGTCATAACAGCCGCCCAGATCGCCCAACCTAGTACCTCCACAGCTACTCCTTCGATCCGAACCATTCCAAATCAACAAATGTTGCCTAAACCACTCACAGCCCCTCCTATTACTATAGATAATGTAGTCAACTCCTCAGCCTTACTCCGTGAACTCCAAACCATCACAAGTCTCAAATTATCGGCCAAACTCATTAGAACAAGCCTTAAAATTTTCCCTCAGACCCCAGCAGCCTATATCACCATACGAAGATACGTTGAACAACACAACCTATCCGCATATACCTACCAACTACCTGAGGACAAATGCATGAAGGTTGTCTTGAGGGGCATGCCTGTCGACATGCCGAAACAGGAAATCGTTCACGAACTTGCCCTCTTAAACTACAAAATCATTGAATGCTACGCCATGACAAACCGTAAAACTGGACACCCTATGCCCCTATTCCTAATTACTCTACCAAAATCAGAAGAAAACAAAGGCATCTTCAACATCACTGAGCTATGCTCAATGAAAATTAAAATAGAAGCGCTCAAGAAGAAAACCAGTCCCCCTCAATGCTACCGCTGCCAGGGATTCTTCCATAACTCCGTCCACTGTTACCGCCCTCCAAGATGTCTCAAATGCGCAGGCGATCACCTCACTAAAGCTTGTCAAAAAACTGTCGATCAACCACCACAGTGCTGTCTCTGCGGTGACGCCCACCCTGCAAACTACCAAGGTTGTCCTAAAAACCCAAGAAACAAACCCATAACAGAAAAAGAAGAAAAAACCACTTCAGTCCAACCTGCACCCGCCCCGACGGTTAACGTTTGGGAAGAAAGACTTAAACAACAGGCAGCACAACTACAAAGTCAAACAAGCAAACCTCAACCATCTACCGCAGTTCCTGTCATCATCACCCCACCGCAAACCTCCACACAGACACCACTGATCCAAACTTCAAACCTAGCTTCTTTATCAGCCCAAATGCAAAATCCACAAGTTGTTGAAATGTTCTCCACTATCAAGCAGTTCATAGCAATATCCTCATCAAATATATCAAAGGCAGACAGGTTTATGGCTTGCTGCACCCTTCTAGGTCTAGATTTCACCTTCTAATGTTCCACCCAAATAGAAATTTCCATTCTCTCAAAATTATCTCCTGGAACGCTGATGGTCTCCACGCAAGATTCCAGGAGCTGGCTACATTCATAGATGACAATAGCCCAGATATCATATGCATTCAAGAAACCTTCCTTAGACCCTGCGACAACCTCAGCCACCCCAACTACACAGTTCATAGAACAGACCGCCTTACTCACAAAGGAGGAGGGACAGCTACTCTCATCAAAAACTCAATCTCTCACCATAGCATCAAAATCTTCACCTCAAGTTTTGAAAATACCACTATCAACGTCGAATTAAATAACAACAATAATCTCACCATATGTAATATTTATAGAATCCGGAATGGCAGAGCCCCCATTAATTATATAGAAGACCTCAAGAAAGTATTCCGAAACAGGGCAAATTGTCTTATCATCTGAGACTTCAACTCCAAACACCATTCCTGGAGCCCCTCATCCCGAGACGATATTGCTGGTAGACAATTATTCAACTTCATAACCTCCACAAATATTAATATCTTTGCTCCAAACCAACCCACCAGGATCTCCTCTTGCCCAAGATACAAAAATGCCACCCTTGATTTCTGCATAGGAACTGGTATCAACGACATTGCCGCAATAGCCATACCCGACCTTACGAGCGACCATAACCCGGTTCATTTCACTGTAAGCCTCCAAGATTTCACCCCCCATCTCCAATCACCTACAACTTCACAAACTGGAATAAATATCAGCTCATCATCCACGACAATATCCCAGGAAACCCGAAAATAGAAAATACTGAAGAAATTGATAATTCAATCAACCTTCTCACAACCACCATCAATAGTGCAATTACGCAAGCTAGTAAATGCAAAGTTATCTCCTCCTCACCCTCCACTATTCCACCTCACCTACGTGAGAAAATAAAAGAAAAAAATCGACAAAGAAAATTGTGGCAAGACACAAGATTCCCCCCATACCGCACTACATTAAACAAAATGCAAAGAGAGATCAAAAAAGAACTTAACCTCATCAGAGAAAATAGATTAAATTCCACCCTTCTCACTGCAAATGCCGAAGACAACTCACTCTACAAACTCATCAAGTACCACCAATCCAAGCCTACCATCATCCCTCCTCTCAATAGTGACCAAGGACCAGTCTACAATACCATCGACAAAGCTAACCTCTTCGCTGACACCCTCGAAGACTCCTTCCAAGTCAACGAAGAACCCGAAAATGAACGGCACACCATTATGGTGGAAGTCACAGTAAACCGATTCCTCAACACTCCACACGACGCTAACAACCCTCCTCTCACCTCTCCCAACGAAGTCATGGAAATCATCCTCAAACTAGATATTAAAAAAGCTCCGGGACCAGACAAAATCAAAAACTTTGCACTAAAATCCCTTACTCTCAACTCCATCACCTATCTCACTAAAATCTTCAATAGATGTATTCAATTAAATCATTTTCCTCAAGCCTGGAAACACGCAGTCATCACCATGATTCCGAAGCCAGGAAAAGACCTTCAAGATCCTAACAACTACCGACCTATCAGCCTCATCTCTACAATAGCAAAAATTTTTGAAAAAATCATCCTTAAACGTTTACAGTACTTCTCCGACATCTACAATATCATCCCTCCACATCAACATGGCTTCCGAGAGGAGACCTCAACCTGTCATCAACAACTTAGAGTAGTAAATTTCGTAAAATCCAATTCCAAAAATAAAATCATCTCAGGTGGTCTATTCCTTGATGTACAGAAAGCGTTCGATCGCATCTGGCACAAGGGACTGATTTTCCGACTCATCCAACTCAACTTTCCTGCTTATCTCATTCAACTTATAAATAGCTATTTATCAAACAGAACATTTCAAGTTAAACTTCATCACCAGCTCTCTAAAATATGCCATATATCTGCAGGAACACCACAGGGAAGTTTGATCTCTCCCCAAATTTTTTCTTTATATACATATGACTTCCCCACCTCACCCTATGTTAAAATATGCCTTTTTGCGGACGACGCGGCCATTTTAACAAAAAACAAATCTATCACTGAAATCCAATATATCCTCCAAGATTACGTCGAGATCCTAGAAGACTGGCTTTCTCTCTGGAGAATCAAAATAAATGCAAGCAAATCCCACGCCATCCTCTTCAACCACAGCAATAGACCCTACAACCCACCTCCTCCTATCAACTTCTTCGATGAATACATAGAATGGGCTGATCAAGTCACCTATCTAGGTATCCAGCTAGACCCAAAACTCACCTTTAAATATCACATCGAATCCCTCATCCAAAAAGCTTCCAGAAAATTCTATTCTCTACAACCTCTACTTGGAAAAAAGTCAAAATTATCTCTTTCAAACAAGCTCTTAATCTACAAAACCTACATCCTACCAGTGATCACCTACGGCTGCCAAATCTGGGGCTGCACCGCCATCAATCATAGAAACAGAGTTCAAAGAACCCAAAACATCTTCCTCCGACACATCGCAAGAGCCCCTAGATACATGGCAATCCGATTCCTTCATACTGAACTCAAGATACCCTCCATCGCAAAAACTATCCACAAGCTCTGTGAGTCATTTCTCAATAGCATTGAAAACCACAACAACCCAACCATCAATGCCCAATCTACCATCATTCAAGAAATTAACTACTATCATCGCCTTGCATCAATCCAAAATCTGACATTTTAAATCTGATGATTCTCCAAGTTTTTGCACTGACGAGGTGTGGAAGTTTGAAGAGTGAAATTCCACTTTAAGTGTCGTCCTCGTCACTTAACCAATGCTCCAAAAAATGAGATCTATCGCCAATAGCCCAAGTGTTGATTCTTCGTATAATGTTAATGAAACAATCAATCAATACCACTAAAATTGGATCATTAATGAGCGCCAGTGGGTTACTGTTTATTCGCAAAATCTCTTATTACTCGTAAATATGAATGAAAAATAATGAGAAAGACATACCTATAAGGGTAAAATTGGTAAAGGAAAAAGAAAATAAGAAGCGACAAACTATCTGAAAGAGATATGTGGAAATGCAATTATGTTTTCTTTAACTGTGAGTGCACTGAGAAATAAAAATTTAAAATATTAGAGTGGCATTAGAGGCTACGATCTTTTCATAGTAAAATAGGCAAATCTAAATTCATATTATAGATTTGAGAACATTGTTTGTGCTTGGTTTTTCTACAGTTGTAAAAACATTACTTTTGTCCTCAGAACGAAGACCGCGTACTTTATTGTAGGGCGAAGAACTTGTTTATAAAGTAGGACTATTATTTAATGATAGTGGGGAAAATTTGCCAATTAGCAATAAGCTAAGAGATGGATTTTAATCCCAAATCTTTCTTGTATATATTTAATGTGTTTCAAATAGATTAGTTTATCATCTAAAAGAAAGTCGAGGTAATGAACCACAACGATATAGATTCGATGAAGATATTCAAAATTTATCTCTAAATCGAATAAACATTTATAAAAAAAAATGGGGGGTGGTCAATACATCTAGATTTCTTCAAATTAATCGCAATTCTTGAATCTGTGAGCCATTCTTTGGGAGTATCTAGGAATTTATACATTTTTCTCATTGCCTAATTCAATAGTTGCTAAACCGTGCACCACATCATCGCAGGGTCTTCACAGGAAATCCACATATTTTTTATCTCTTACTTAGAATTAATCCTAGTTTTATAAGTGATAAGTAGCTGGTGGAAACCAAAGTTTATAAAGGCTTCCGGAGATTGATGAGTTGGGAATCACTGGAATAGTTTAAAATTGTCTTTAGGCAAAACTGTCCATTCCTCAGCTGTTCACAGAGGGGAAGTGATAAATATATACCTGTAGGTCAGCGTTTCTTAACCTTTTGGAGACGGACACTTTCGAGAAGAAAACTGGTGCTGCTGGAAGTTTTTACGATATTGCTTACCCCCTTTCCTGTCAATGATTGACAGTTCTAAGTGTTGTTTGACAAAAGGAGCAGATAAGAACGTTGGTCCCCTGCTGGGCAAAGAGAAGGTTTGCGCGGTAGATTCTAGCAACACATTATTCTCCCTTTTTCTGCGAAAGTTCTCTCTGAAAGCCGCTTTGCAATTAAATGTCCGTTTTCAATTCTAGAAATGTTCGGAAATATATTCTCTGAAAATAGAAGACATGTTCTTTCCTGCGATTTCCTTGTATCATTCTTAGTACCATAATTAGAATATTCGTGCAGTAAATTATTCTATTCATATGCAATAATCGGGAAAAACTATTATAATTATTTCACTTTGCAATTTATAGAAGGTAGTGGCCACAGTACCATTACGTGATATAACTATCAAACTATATTATATACCATTTCATAATTTAATACATAGACATTCTGAATTATCTATTTATACGCACAAAAATTCTTCACTCATTATTTTGGATGTGTAAATTATTTTTAGCACCTAAAAGTCTGAATAAATTAGTAATACTTTTGAACAATGAAGGAAAATGTTCAATTCCTTAAAAATTATATTTCATATTTGCTGAGCTATATATATATATATATATATATATATATATATATATATTATAAATGAATTTTGAATTAATAAGTCTTGTAATGTTTTTATTTTCATTGAGTTTAATAATTTCTGTAAATGAAAACTGTGATAAACTGTGACATGCAATGAAATACGGTTATTGTATGAATATTCATTAGTGTAATTATAAAGGAAAACTTTAACTATTCCAAACAGCAATATATCTTTTGAAATATTTGAAGGCGTTGCTTTAAACTTTTACTCTGAATATTTTATAAAACATTGCATTTTCCAAATGAATGTTTATTTCCGTTTAGTCAAAGATCAAATATTCAAAAAACATGTTTAAATGTATGTAGCATGATCATATATTTCAATTCCACAATCTTTATTAAACACATTAAAAATTTGTAAACGTTATAAAATTATTTTATATGTATCAAAATAATTCATGCAATCATATACTTAAACGTTGAAATTTTTATTTTGAATTAAGGCTGAAGTTAATCAAGAAATGTATAATATTATAACCTTTCGAAAATTTAGATAAATATTAGACTTTATAATCAAGAAGTTTAATTGAAAAGAAAAAAAAATATCGAGTGTTTATGAATGTTATACAATTTCAATTAAATTCCGATTTTCTCAAATTAACGGTGATTGATTAAAAAGTTTTATTAACGTCACACTGAAATTAATACAAGGACCATTGGTGACAGGCCTCGTAATTTTGAACCTTGGTCATGTGACAAGGATGATACCTGAGCTGACACCCCCTCTTCTAACTTCCATTCAACGAACTTCTTTTCCTTATGTTAACGACAGTATTAAGTATCTAAATTTACAATTACACTGAGGATGTGGACAAGGATAAGGCAAAGTTGAATTTGAGCATCGTTCTGTATGTTTCTATAATTTTGGTAAATATGGAAACCTTTATATACGAATACTATATTCTAATACTCCTTTTTTCTCCTCCTTGATTGATCCCTTTTTTGTCATCTTCATTTTCAAAAGCGGGATATCTATGTATTTTACGGTGATGAGAAATAGATCGTGAAGTAAAATTTGTATTTTTACAAAATATATAGCATTTTGTATATCCTTTTTGAACAGGAGGACCTCCAATGCGCCTTTGTCTTTTATAAACACAATTATCACATTTATTCAAAATTTCATGTACGTTATCACGATCAAAATCTTCCTCCTTGATAAAATTAATATTGCTTTCAATTTTTAAAACTTTTCCTTCGACTATTGACGATTAAGACACTTATAATACTAAAATTTCTCTTACCTTATATTTTTGTAATTGGTCAATTTCTTTCGTCAATTTTGATCCATGGGAGGGGGGAATCCATAATCCAGCAAATATGTTAAAAAAAAAACCTGGAAATTTAAAAAGCAGAAAATTAAAACACCCATGAAATCAATAAACAATAAAGAACAGTGAAATGTAAAAAATACAACATTTAATTTCAAGAAAAACCTTATTATCAAAATTAGCAAACACTTACGAATACAACCTCACAACACGAAATCTCTTTTGAATGCAATTTAGCTTGGCTCAATAACAAGTCGTACGGTTAACTTGGCGATCTACAAAAAGAGGCAAAAATAATGTACCATAGCCATTGTATCATTGCCACTCAAAAAAGTGAGCATTGCGCGTCCTGATTCGTCCCTAAAACCTATAAATATCCACATCTATGAGTTGAGTAGCGCCAACGTCTTAGCGATCAACCTTTAATTAGAAATTAGGATTTGGCGGGCAAAAACCTTCAACCCCGTAAAGTAAAGACGCCCGCCATCTTATCGTAGAATTACACGTTTTCTCTGCTTGCTCCTAATTTTTACATTACTTTTTATCATCTTTTGTACTTTAATACTAAATTACGTTTTTAAGAAATTTCTGTGATATCTCCCCAACTGATGATAGTATATGAGTTGATGTTCAACAATGCTGGCAAAAACTGATTGTATTTCAATCTACTGCAATAGCCAATCAGAGAGTTCTACTTAACATAAGTATTTTCATGTGGCTAGGACTTTAAAGAGCGGGAAGCATTAAGAATGTTGTTCTAGTTGTTTTTTTGTCTCATTAATGAAAAAATTCGAAGTGCCGTGAATTGAATTAAAACATTCTTGTTCTTTGTGACAGTGTAAGTTAGTGTTAAGGAAAACCTTTGAAATTCATTTAATGTTACCATTCTAAAGTATAACGTACATTTTTTTTTTTTTTTTTTCAATTCGATTAAGAAGGAAAGGAATATCTTTCACTCGTTTATCATGGAAGAAAACAACAATTCTGACTTCGAAAGTGAATTGCAGTATTCTGGTGAAAGTTCCACTTCGCATTCAGGACAGCCATCAAACAATCACTTGCATGTTAAGTCGCGCGATCGTAAGAACAAAAAACGTTCACGCGCTCCTGAGAATGATTGGAATAAACCGTTTAAAAATAAGGATACATCGGAGAGAATAAAAATTCAAAAAACCAATGATGTGAAAGATGATAACAAGCATCATGGAAATCAACCATATGACGACTTAGACACGGCTCAAATGCCAAATACATTACATCAGAGTTGGGCCAATACGATATCGCCAACACCAACAATTATGTACCCGCCCCCCACGACTGGACTTAGCATTATACTTCAATTTTTTCCTAATACCCCTATTGGAATATCAAAATTAGTTTTGACTCCACCAGTACCAGGAGAAATAAGGAATCGTCGCCAAAAACCTGATGGATGTCGAACTGTTTATGTTGGAAATTTGCCTGAAAAAATGACCGAAGAAATGGTTTTTGAAGTTTTTCAAAGATTCGGAAATATTTCAACTATTAGAATGAACAATAGACATTTTTGTCATATTAGATTTGAGAAAATGGAGTCAGTTGAAGAAGCACTTCTTCTCTCAGGATATCAAATAAAAATAGAAAATAATGATGAACCTGCATACAATGGGAAATTGCTTGTGGATTATGCTCGTGATGATCAGCGTGATTTTGAATGTAGAATTCGCCAGATGAAGCGTGAAGAGAGGCATCGTGCAAGAGACACATTTATACCTAGTCCACCTCCAATGCCTCTTTATTCAGAACATGAAGCTGTCTCTGTGAATGAAGAGTTGTGTAACAGGGAAACCTTTAAAAAAGGTGTGGCAGTTTTAATTACTTGGTTTGAAAAGGGTGAGTGTACCAGAAGAAATTCTGGTATATTTTATTCTATGCTTCAGATTATTAATAATAATGTAAAAGGATTTAAAACTGAAATGGCTCACGGTGAAGAAGAGGCTCGGATAGCCAATGAAAAGTTGGATACATTAACTCGTAACATCCAAGGGGAGCTGTCTGAAATTGGAAAGGTACACCGTGCTGCAAATGTACAAAAAAATTGGGATCAGTTTTCGAAAAATCAAAGGAAGTATATAAAAGAATGGGAAGAAGAAATGAAAACTTTTTCAGCTACTTTGCTCACTAAAAGAGTGGAAGAAGATATGGATTTGGACCTGGATGAAAATGATGTTGAGAAATGTAATAATGAAGAGATATTTATCTTGAGAGAAGAATTGAGTATATGTAGAAAGGAATTGGGTATGTGTAGAGAAGAATTGGATGCATGTAGAGAAGAACTGGTATATTCTGAGGGTTTAGCAGCGGAGAGAAAAAAAACTATTGATAAGAACGATGAAGAAATTTTAAGATTAAAACAAGCCTTAGAAAAGAGTCTCGAAGAGATTCGTGAAATTTCTGCCAAAGACAGATTGTGTACTGATGATACACAAAATATATCTGTTACTAATAGCTCTACACAATGTATTTCTGATTTAGTTAATGTTACTGAAAGTGATATTTTTATTGCTGCTTTAATTTCCATTTTTCTGAATGCACATCCGAAAGGAGCTCATATTGATTACATTTGTTCATATCTATTTGAAAATCATTCACCTGTTAATGAGAGTGATGCCAGATATTCACTAGCAAAATTTCCTTATCTGTTTAAAGAGATTCGAACTGGAATTGGTGCTACACTACAGAAGAAATGGAACTTTATCGCTTTTAAAAGTAATTCTTAGTCTTCCTCGAGTCACACAAGTTTTTTCCTGTTTGATATGTTAAAGTGTGCTTACCATTTTACACCAATTATTCTTACTATCAACATGTAAGTAAAGTAAAATTTTTAAATCGGTTGTATACCAAGAATGGGTAAACATTTGACTTCCTTAATGTTAAATAGACAGTATGCATTTTATTTCTCCTTTCATGCAAGAATAGATATCAAACATCTTATTCAGAAGCAGGAATTTTTTTTAGAGATTGGCAGCACTGGATTTCTAAGGAATAGGTAAGTTTATTCTCTTTTAGTTATCCAAGTTTAAAGTAAATGCCTTTGTAGGTGCCAAATCTTTTATAATTGTCATGTTGGTAAATTCCTAATTTAGCGTAATTCTTGGCGCGTTTTTAAAATCGCGCCAAATGCGGAATTCTCAAAGTCTTAAGTCGGAATCGAGATGGCGTTTTGACCGTTGGACAAAAAACATGTTAACTGTGAAATATAGAAAAACATGAGCCGAAGCGGTAGAAATGTTAAAGAAACGGCGAAATTTTATCCGATTGACAAAAAACGTATTAAATCAGCGTTTTGTGGCAAACATTAAAATAAGAAATAGGGTAGATCTTACTTTTACTTAAAACAATAAAACTTAGATAAATATATTTAAGATAGTATAAAATAAATGAGATTTTTTTTTTTAATAAATATACTTATATATAACATAACTACGAAATGTTGAAAAAAGGTAAGAAAATACGGTTAAATTATGACCGGAAGACAAAAAAACGCAGTAAATCAGCATTTGTTGAAGACATGAAAATAATTTTAAAAAACGTGAAAAAAGCACTAACCTTATGATGGAGGGATGTCTGTGATCAGGCGGGTAAATTATGACAATCGCGTGAAGGAAATCTCTAAACGTATCATCATTCACAATGCTTTCTTCGGCAGTAATTAAATTAGTAATAAATTAAAAAGTAAAATAATTAAGTAATATAACTAAATAAATTTAAAAGTAATATAATTAAGTAGTATAACTAATAAAAAATATAATATTAATAAGAAATATGATATATAGATAATATAGAATTAGAATAAATCAAATATAAATAGTATAATATAATAAAAATAATAATTAATAAAATAAAAATTAATTAGAATTAAATTAAATCAAATAAAAATAGTATAATATTAATAACAATTAAAATAAATCAAAGAAAAATAGTATAATATTATATAATTGAGAATTAAAATTCAAATATATATAGTATAATATAAATAAGAATTAAAATATATATAGCCTAGGCTAAAAATTAAATAATATATAAAATAAATAAAAATTAAAACATATATATAGTATAATATAATATAAATAAGAATTAGAATAAATCAATCGTCAGAATAGAAACGAGATCCCCTTTCATAGTAGGGTTACCACAAAAATACGATTCTTTCGATTTTACGACTTTCTAGAACTTTTCTAGCTGGGTTACCAGATTGGCTATTTATCGCCAATTTGAATTTTTCTCAGTCGCCAAAAGTACGCTAATTTAAGATCCACCCGTACAGGTTAGAATATTTGGTACTTTATTGTTAGCTGGGTACCAGACAAAAAGCGACAAGCTTAAAAGTTGGTGCAGTTATTGCCGAGTCTAAGTGATGTGAAAAGAATATCAATTTAACTGAAAGGAAGATCTACCATATCCATAGATTGGCGGTTTTTGTAGGGTACCGAGCAAAGTATATATTTTCTAATTTGGTATTATAGGAAATTTTATCTGTCAGCTGAGAAGCTTGTTGGAATGCATTTTAGGTCACATCCTCCACAACCAAAATATTTGTCCAAGTCGTCATAAATAGCAATCCACCTTTTTTTTTATTTTCACATAATTGTTATACAAGGCTACCCTAAATTTTTTACTTCTTAGTGGATTGCTCATCATCAGCTTATGAGCTATAGTGCATATTCAGTTTTTATGTGTGTGTTTTTACCTCGGTGCTTGCATCTGCAAGTGTTTTAAACTTTTGCTGGTTAAAATAATAAAGCGAGTGACTGAATTTAATGCACATTTTTCTTTTTGTGGGGGATATATTTTTACATGCTTTTTCCTAATAATACTATTCCTAAAGGAAAGGTTACTCGTAAGAAAGAGGTAGATTCTTTGAGTGTGTTTGAAAGCTCAAAAAACCTGTAGAACCTGGCATATTTGTGGAAGTAGATATAGCTAAAATCGTAAAAATGATTATGATCCTTTCTTGCATAAACTATCGAAACAGGTTCTTCAAACTTTTTCCATATTCTTTCATTGAGTGCTGTGCAGGGTTCTCATTTGCAATCTTAAAGCGAAATATTGTGTTTTGTTTACAAAGTTTAAATATTTTTTTCAAATTAAGTTTGTGAGAAATTTTTTTATTAGATTATAAGGTAATTTCTTTCTTTTCTTTTTTTTTTTTTTTTTTTTTATAAATTTTGTTGTATTTATTTTGAAAAGGTGTTGGTGGAATTTTAAGGGATCTTAGATAATACCACAGTCTCAGGTAATGTAAGCTTTTGCACCTAGTTTAATTACTTATTGAAGGGAAGAGACTTTAATTCGAGAAGATGAAGTTAAGAAGTTATTAAAATATTTTTTGGATATACTGGTAAGATATGCGAGAAAGGTATTTGTTTCATATTTAATATAGTTGTGGATATGAAACACATTTGGCTTATTTTTAAAAATAGCCATATTGGTAACTTTTAAAACGATGTCAAGGTAGTGGGCCAAACAGCAGTTTTATCAAGAAACTGCCTAAGGAAATATAAATTACAACCATCATAAGCCGACATTCTCTGGTCTTGTTTATACTTTGTTGTATTCATTACAAAAATACCTTATTTAAGTTGGCCATCTTTGTAAGTTGTATCTTGTTTTCTTGAAATGTAGCACAAGTAATTAGCCCTTTATAGCTTGATCATGTTTGATTCGAAAAAACTAATGATTTAAAAAATTCGCTTCTAATACTATTAAAAAATTCAGTACTTTTCCATTTTGCTGGCGAAAATCTCGCCTAGCAGACTTTATTGGCGACAACACACCATAAACACATTCCTTTTGGTGTCCGTTGTATCATTTTGGGCAACTTCATCACTTACGCCAGAGAAATTGAGAAGTACCAAAAATTCAAATGTTATATAATTTATTCCTAAGAAGTCTTGTCTGAATGCTTGAAACATCTAAATTTGAGTGCTGTCAATAAATATTTTGTCAATAATTACTTTAATTTTATATTTTGAATATGTTATAACAGATGCAAAGAAGTTGTAAAATGATTTATACTCTTAAAATTAATAAACTTTTCCATTACTAGACCTAGTTGCTTAATATAAGTGTTTGAAATTCATATGTTTGTATTCCATGTCTAGTTTAATTTTGGTAAAAAGTAATGTAAACAGAAAAAGGATTTTATTGTAATTCAAGAGAATTTCTATTGGTACACTACAAGCAATTTTTTTTTTAAAATCTTGCATTGTTTTGTTTTCAACATTTGGCTCATTGTAAAAAGTGGATCTTATTAAGTAAAAAATAATAACTTTACCTTGGCTATGTTTGTATTGTGATGATTATTATAAATCTCAAACATAGCAAA
>BMAW01096329.1:0-12878 GCA_019974015.1 Nephila pilipes
AACATACATTTTTTGAATAACAGACGGCAACTGGGAATCTTTCATCGTTTTCATCGCTAACAATCAAAGTGGAAAGCTGTATCTGTTGGTGCCATTGGTAGAATCGAAAATAAATTGTTCTTCATAGACTTACAATAGCTCAGCTGGGCTCATTCATAATACATGAAGAAAATCTTTTAATATCAGATAATCATCTGGAGTACTACCTACTCATTTTTCATAATTAGAACTTTTTAAGTAATAATGTCTGATCCAGGAATTTGATAAAAACAGCCCTTTCATAGAGATATGCAATCTCACATTTTCACAGAAAGGGAGCAATAATGTCCACTTAAAGAAATTTCACCCATCATATTATTTGATTATACAGTTGATGTAATGTGCATTCAAGAACGAGCGCTATGCAACTTAATCTTATGAGAGATTTGATCAAACACTCTTATGAAGATACAAATTTAAATTTGAAATATATTTTTCTTACTCTGGCAGGGAGTTTGATGAATGGAAAAGACAATGTCATTATTTATGAATAAAGAGGCAGCAGGTGTCATGACAACATCATTTGTGAGAATTCTATTTGCATAGGAGTAGCATAGAAAATTTAAAACCAGAAAGGAATCAACATATTGCATCAGGAGTGCCTGTAAATGTGGGAAAACATGTTCGGCTTTCATCAAAATAGTCAGAGAATAACACGAAGAAGCCATTGAAATAACAGTTGAATAACAAAGAAAGCATATTGAATATGATATATAAAATGCAAACTATTAAAACAAATTGAAGATTGAGAGCATTAGTATCTCTTTTGGATATTGGTGTTCTTCCATCAAAAACTTCAGAAGATACACAAACACAATTTTGAGCGACCGAATCGTTTAGGACTTGCAACGAAAAAGAATCTTCACAATATTTTCAAAAAATATAATTTAAACACATTTTTTTTTTTTTTTTTGCACAAGGAAGGTGCAGTTCCTGTTCATTTACTAGGGCAAAAAATGATGAACGAATAATCGCCAGCTCTGATTTAATGTGACGTTTTGTCTTTACTTTGCCAGTACAACTGAAAGTTCCTGAAAGGAAAAATCCCGGTCCCGGGAAATCCCCTCAACATCTCAGCTAAATTCCTCTAATGCCTACGATTTAAATAGACTCGTCCAGTTTTCGGTCTCCCATAGGGATGCAGAGCTGCGAACAGACGCTAGTCTTTAGTTGGGTGCGAGCGTCTGTATTCGGCTCACTTGCTTCCCGATTTCTGTGCAAATTAAGTTCGTGTAGTGGAAAGTGAAGCTTATCACGTATCGTTTATCGGAATCATTTTCTACATCAATTTTTAGAAAATGTTATTGAACTAGGGTGGTAAATACATATCTTTTAAATTATTTGTTTACAGTATTTTTGTTTCACTTTGATTACACACATACGTGTTATGCTAAGTTTCTTTTTTCGACTGAGTGTTTCAATTAGCGATTGCTTGTACTTGTTTTCTTAAGTTACGAATATTCATTATTTAAATTATCTTTTTTAAACGATAATTCGTATGTTTGCATTGAATAATTAGTATTTAAATAGGTATAGTTAGTGTGCTTAGACTATAATTAATAGTATTAAAATTAGGAATAATTGATTATTGAAAAATGTCATATTTTCAGGCATAAAATTTTACCTTTGTTTTACATTTCTTTCCCTTTGTGTGTTTATACATATTGATATAAATTTTTGACAACTCGATGATTGGTTATAGGTATTATTAATAATCTATTTAAATGCAGAAAAATATTACATGTATTATTTTGGAAGTATAAACATGTTTTTAGCATTACAATTTTTGATCGAACTATACAAACTTTTTTTTTTTTTTAAAAAAAAAGAATGATTTAAATTCTTTCTATGAAATTGAATAATGAATTAATAAAATAAATCAAATTTAAAGGAGAAGGTCTTTGAGATTGTGTATCGTTATTTTATTTCGGAATTCCACTGTTTTAAACATATCAAGGTCGATTTGAGGAATTTTTGATTTTGCGATATCTCAGATTGATTCAGCATTTATTCTCTTTTAATTTATATTTTACATCATAGGATATCACATTTATCTAAGCATTCAAAAGGATTTTAATAATTTTTATATTTTTTTAATGTAATAGCTTTTTCTTTAGTTTCGTTTGGAAATATGAAGATGATATTTCATAAATGTATAGTTATGTTGAATTTTTGTCATTTAACTGTGTTGTCTTTGTTGTGTACTTATGTTACATTATTATACAGCCAATTTTTTTTATTACTTTAAAACCTCAAAATAATTTTTTAAAATTCGATTAACATAGCTGAAATGCTTATTAAAGGTATTACTCGTAATGAAAACAATATTCACGCAGAAATATATCGAATACCGGCATAATTTCACATATTTTCCATGTATTTCCGTTTTCATATATCAATTAATACATGTATCATACAACTTTACACTTTGTAGTTTTGAAAGAAATATCTTATAAAATTGCTTAAACATGCATGGTAGTATGAATGTATTTACATATATTGAAATGAATTAATATTAATTTTTCAGAAGTGGTTTGATTGAAAAGAAAAGTAACGGTTTAGAACATGTTATTTTCAAACTTCCAGTCAAAATAGCATTCAAACATTTGAGAAAGTTTTCTTTATGATCTTTAAATGTAGTTCCTTGTTAATGTTTGGAAATTCTGCATTACATGTGTTTCTTGTTATGCATGCTTCTAAATTGACCTTTTAAAAATATTTCAAACCACGTGTAAAGATTTTTTATTTATTTTAATACATGTTGTATATGAGTTTTTTTTTTTTTTTGATATCTTTATACAGCTGAATAAGTATTGCTAAACTCGTACAAGAAGTATAAAAATTATGATTGTCAAGTGTCAATTATTATGATTAAAAAGGGTCGTGATTTAAAATTATGATTAAAAAGTGTCATGATTTTTATAGCCATATTTTTAATTGATATTCTTGCAAGTCTGAGAAGAACTAAATTTTATTTTAAAATATTACTGAACATTTTGAACATGTGTTATGAGAAAGATTCTTTTTTATGGGACAAAATTAAAGATATTGAACTTTTTAAGGTTCGATAAGAAATTTGAAAGAAATGCTTGGTTCACTTGTGCAAAATTGCCTCCAGCACTTAATTCTATGAATACCTGGAATCTAATATTATGTAGGAAAAATAACAATATCTTGTAATGTTGTGCATGGGTAACAAAGAGGCAGCTATTGTCAGCTCGTTACCGGCGATGTTTAAGTCAAACCAAAATGTTCCGATTCTTGATTTCACTAAAACCTTTCCATGCATTAGGGGTAATGCTTTGTCAATTCTTCAGGGCTCAAATACTTGAAATTAGCATAGGGTGGAATCTAAGCGATTCACTTCTGGATAATTATTGTTCTATTTTGATCATGGCCGCGGTAGTCTAGTGGATAAGGCAACCGACGGTTTTGTTAAGTCGTGGTTTCGAAACTTGATTCTCAAAAGACCCACCAAATAGCCGGGACTGATGCACGTTGAAGCCCAAACCTCCCGTTGGCGTGGTGTGGAAGTTAGGAGAGGGGATGTGCCAGTTCAGGTGTCGTCCTCATCACTTAATCGAGGTCCGTTTCCAATAGCCCTTTTGTTGCTTCTAGTGCGATGTTAATGAAACCAAAAGTTCTATTTTGATCATATCTTAATGTTAACAAAAATAATATTTTATAGCACCTTTTGAGAGTGACATTAATAAACAATTGTTGCATTTAATATTCAAACCTTCAGAAATTTTCTTTCAGAATTCGACTTGAAATTAATTTTCTATCTCAATTCGCAAATAAATAATTTAATAGAAAAAAAATCAAAAACAATATAGAAAGGAACATAAAATATACCGATTTGTTTTTGTTGTTGTAAAATAAATAAACGAGACAATGGACTAAATTCATTTGACGTCAAGACCACGTTTTCACAGTATCTTCTTCAGACAATTGAAAAGACAATTGAAACTGAAGATCAGGCAAATCACTGTTTGAATGTGAGAAACACCATTTATGCAAAAACATTCCAGCACTTTCAAATAACTGCACTAGTTCTGGCTAAGTATTTCAAGTTCTTTCAAATTGGAACATCCAGATAAAGTATCATCTAAATACGCGTCTTGTCGAATGATGTTAGCTGCGATGGGAAAGTTATCTTTCTCATCAATAGCAAGTTGTTTTAACACTCGCATAGATAGATAACATGCAGGTGTTGTACCATACGTAACTGCTTTTAATTTATATATTTGGACAGGTTCATTGAGATCCTGTTTCCAGAGGAATTTTTGAAAATGTCTTTCTTCGGGATTTATTTCAATCTGTCTAAACACATGACGGATGTCACAGCTGAAGAAGTAAGCATGTTTTCGAGCACGAAGCATAATGGAAAACAAATCCTCTTGTATAACACCACCCTTACTGAGAGCATCCTTCAGCGAAATATTTAGATCAGTTTTTTGAGAACCGTTGAACACTACTTTTAAAGGACGAGCACGATTTCCGGATCTAAGTACACCATGGATGGGGCAGAAAGAATCCATCATTAGATGTAATTTCGTCAATATTGAATACTTCTTCCATATGACCTAACGAATATACTCTTCAATAAATTGAGTATAAGAAACCTTTAATTTGGGATCACGATTTAATCGTTTCCAAAGTTGATCGAGGCGTTTGGACGCAATAGTCCTAGAATCTCCAAGATTTATATTTTTTTGTATATTTTGTTTGAATGGTAGGAATACCGAATATCGTCCACACGTTCTTCTAATGTGTGTTCTTTCGAAATGATCTTCGCAAAATTTAAGCTCATCACTAATTATAGATTTCTCTTCAGAAATATTTTCCGTTTCCCAAAAGGAACGTAAAGTTTTATCCAAATTGCTTATACCCTTAGAAAGAAAGCAATGACTAGGAAAGAAAGATTCTACATTAAATAATTCATCATTATTCGATCCAGTAACAACAAAATCGAATGTAGATTCAATTAATCTCATAATATTATAATTTCTTTTCCGTATTTGGTTTGTGCCGAAAATATCAAAAAAATGATCATTTCCTAATAAGCAAGAGATCTCTGATGGCTGATAAAAATCTTTGTCAGCAAGAATGTAAACCCATTGGTAATTTAATTTCTGAAATATTTATCCTTTTTGAAGGCTGCATTTTAATTATCTTAGGAGTGAGGAAAAAACACAGTACTTGTCCATTACAACGGCTCCTGCCAAATTACGATTTCGGATGTAGAAGGAAAATTGCCAAGCAGTAAGATTTGTTTGGTTGTAAACTTCTAAGGTTGCAGTCCTAAAGAAACAGCACTTCATCATTTCAGTAAAATATCGCTTGCCTGTTAACGTTACCGATTTCGTATTTTTTTTTAAATACCTATTTTGTTGCCTTTGAAAATGTCATTAACAATTTGTCTCCGTTTTGTCTGGAATAGCAAACAATTCGGAAGTTGTGGTTAGTGTTTTTTTATTATCTGCATTTGAAAGAGTCATAAATTTATCTTTACAAAGTAACATATTATGCATAGCATTCAATTTTTTATATATACAATTGAGGCATGAATATTTACTAGGACAATTATCGAAATGATCCGAAGATAAACAGCGTTTACAGATTTTATTAATCTTACCAGTTCTTGCCTTTGCGCAATAGGGAGACTTAAATTTATCACATTTATAGAGTGAGTTAAAACAATCGCACTCAAGGATAATGCCTTTTTTTTTAATTTTAGTAGAGACTGGCTGATACCCGCCCACTCCTCTGGGCAGACGACAATATTATATTTTGGAGCGTATACGTAAAATGTCAAGAAAATTTTCAATTTTTGAACGATAATTATAATTTGAATTTAAATTTTTAAGAAATAGATTGTCCGTAATTATGGTTATCCACCACTTTCAAATATATGAGAAAAGTATTTAATTGTTAATAAATTATCAATGAATGGGTAAGTTAGTCAGTAAATCTGTCAATGTACAGAATTCCGCTTCACCTATGAGGCACGATGGTATAGAAGTGTAGTGTGATGCGTTCCCATTTTTTTACATGTTGGATCTCCAGTAGACCTAAACCATGTAAAAATTGCCAACATAAAAATAAAAATATATTTTTATATATTTTTTTACTTTTTAAACCTATTGAATCAATTTTTTTGTGTATTAAGTTTCTATTGTCTTTATTTTTTATGCATGGCAATTTTTGAGAGTGACAACTACATTTTTATTTTTTATTATATCAATTTATTTATCTTAATTATTACATTCATTATTATTTTATCTTATTGTAATTTCAGAAATAGTTAAATATAAGAAAAATATGAAATAATATGCCTACATCTCCAAAACTTTTCTGTAGACAACATTATTCGTTCATTTCTCTGGTTGAAGGATGATTAGATTTTCACGTGAACTAACTCATGAACATGCCACATAAAATTGACCATTTGAAAAACAGTGACTTTGTAAATCTACACCAGCTAATTTTAAACTCTGCCCTTGTGCTTTATTGATAGTCATCGCAAACTCTGACTGGAAACACTTAAATTCATAATGATAATCTGATGGAATTAGTGGTATTCTTGGAATGAATTCATTTTCACCCTCATACTTTCCTGTAAAAATAGTCGCTTCTATAACGTTTTTTCTTAGAGTTTTCTTTTTGAGTCTGGTGCCGTTACATAATTTAGGAGGATTGAAATTACGTAACAGCATTATTGGTGTACCAATTTTTAAATAAAGAATATGAGGCGGTATGTCTGGTGGATTGAGTGTATGCAGAAACTCCACAGGATAATGAACAGTTTCTATCTCTATGACTATATCTATAGACTCATACTTTATCTGTTCAGTTGTCAGTTCCTCTAGCATAAATTCGTTAATTTTATCTGCTGATTCATTTGTTGGAGTCAGAATTGTTTTTTCTTTCAACCATGATAAGCTATCTAGTGTGCCATATTCAATATTTCCGTATATTCTATCAGTCAAAGTAATCAAATCTCCCACAATATCACATAAGCTATTCGGAATAGTTATCTTTCCTTCTTGCTCTGTAATATTTCCGTTACCTATGTCAATCAACAGTTCGGAAAACTCTTTCGCGTTCAAGTCGTTTTGAAGAGAGACCCTCATATTAACTTTCAAGGATAAGACTTTTATATGAGGCCATCAAATTGAAGATTTCAAACAGGCTTTAATTTCATTTGCTTATGTCCCTCGAGGTACGACAGGTAAAATTTGTCTAAAGTCACCAGCTAAAAGAACAGTCAAAACACCCAATAGTCGATTACTTCCTTTAATGTCAACTGCAATTGAATAAGATAGAATAGCTCTTAAAAAATGATAACATTAAAAATAATTCCGTATTCTGAAAACGATAAAATATTCAGCTATTTTAAAAAATCAAAAACGTTTATTTCTTAGAAGCCAAAAACTAAAAATTGCCAAAATACAGAAAAAAAACTTTTGCGTAATATTAACATTAGATTACAGTTAATACGTACATCAAAATAAATATTTTGACAGCTTATTTTTTTTATCAATGACATGAATAACATACCGTTATTATTCGTTTGTTAAAAGCCAACTTCAATATCTTCGTAAGATTGCGTTTAGATTTACAAATGTAATTTATCAATCATTAATAATAATAAAATACTTTTCTCATAATTTTAAGACTTACGTCTAGGTTCCACAACAATAAAAAATTATCGTTTTCTCAACAAACGGGCGGAAATCAACTGGGGTTACCATAGTATAGCTTTTTAAAATTCACAATGCAAGGTCATTGAAATGCTTCGAATTGGCGGTGGAAGATATTTGGTGATAAATCTCTACATGTAGGAATTTCGGGGCTCAACATCGTGTGCGCTACTCCATAAGAAGTCGTCCTTTCAGTATTTTTCAAAATCCAGCAAAGTTTTGGAGCTAAACTACACTTTCACCAACAGTGGGATTCCAAATTCATTTATTTCTATCGCTAAATATGTACGTTTCCTATTATCGACATGCACGAAATTTCGCATAAAGAGTCTCTTCGCCAAAATCTTGTCAATCCTCCATCAGCGCCTCAATATTAAGTTATTTGGTATTTTTCCATTTCGCACGCGCAAATATCGTGTCGCCAAAAATGACATTACTGATGGATACGAAAAGATTAATGGATGAAAATTACATTTTGGATAAGAATTCCGTAAAATCCGTTCTTAGTGAGCGTCTACATCGCAAAATGAGTAACTGTACTATATTTCAAGTCAATCGGTTGTATAGTTTTAAAGATATCCTGATGAGTCAGCCAGTGGTATTTCGCTTATATATATATAGATTTAAACCGCGGTGAATTGTTTGCTTTGGCGTCAGTATTTTTATTTTTTATTGGAAAATTTTCTTGAGGGGAAATCGCTCATTTTAACCGATTCTAATTGAACGCATCGATTTTTCAAAAACGAAAGGAAGCTTGGTACATCTGTAAATATTAAGCTTAGTTGAAATAATCTTTGAGATTCTATATCAACCATTTTAATTAATGTATGAGTATGATAGCATCATGCTTAGATTTTTTACAGAGCGTAGATGACTTACAACAGTGTCCGTTAACAGTCTGATTTGGGCAGGATTTTCATTATGAATTTTTGAAATAGAAAGTATTTCTGCAATAAGAATATATACCAAAGCTCTCTTGTTTTCATATCGATATTCTAAAGCTTTCATGAGTGATTCAAAAGTATATTGATCATTATGAATTAAAGAAGCATCTTTTCTAAGAGCACCTTTAAGGTAACAGAGCTTTTGAGTCTCATTTAAAGTACAATTATTTCCAATTATATTCATAAATTGTGTTTCAAACAACTCAAATTCCAGGAATTTACCGCTAAAAGTTGGCAAAGGTAAACCCGGTAATTTAATATTGCCCTTTGGTAAAGTATTAACAGCTCGTGTTTCATCTTCAAATATAGATAGAAATACAAGAAAACTTACCTTCAATTCTTCTTCTACTTTTAAATCAATAGTAATATCCAAATTTTCTTTAACGTCCACATTATCAGGTAGGGCATAAAACGAAATTTTTACATTTTCCAGACCTTTTAAAAGGTTATTTATTGAACTCAACTTATTGTTCAGTTCAATTTTAACCTTTATAGAATCTCAGATTTCTTGAACTCTCTAACGAAAGTTCTAATTTTATTAAGTTTTGTTTCAAACTTACCGCGTTGTCGATTTAAAACTGTTATCGACATGTTTCGTTACTCAGGTGATGGACGGACCAATTTATGGAGGAGATTGTAAGTTAATCCAAAAGGCGGTATGCCAGTATTTTAAATTCGTCGATAGTTCAATTAAGAGAAAAAAATAGGCTGTAGAAATTGTTTACAGTTCACTTTACTTTAGTAATAAAGCAGAAAAAGAGCATTTAATGCAACTTAATGAAATTTTAAATTCATGACTTGGTGGGAGAAACCGCAATTTGCTTTTGTTGTGATAAAAAAAATTGGATTTTTGTATGATATATATTAAGTTTTAACACAGACATTTCATTTCTTGGTTTTTTTTTTTTTTTAATAATGTGGCCTTAAAAAGTGTTGCAAATATTTGACTTAATGTTTGTGCCGTATATTCAGATTTTATTCTATGTATGAACTTCATTTTTTCACACAAAATAGAAACACTATATTATTGTGTACTTTACACAAACACTATGTGTATTTATAATTCATTAATTTGTAAAAAACTCTTATAAATTTCACCATAGGATAAGGCCGAGCATAATATCCAACCCTTTTAATCTACACATGTGAAACATTTTTATTTACATTCCAACCAATCACATTCATTTGTATAAGTCCTAGGCGAAATATTTATCTTACAATGGACTTCGTAATATAATTTTGATATTATTTAAAAGGACTTGATACTTGTATAATGTTTATGTACACAGTTTAAGTACTTTAATTAACTTTAAGATGTACATGAATATTTTTAAAAAAGAAGCTCGTGCTTGAGAGGAATTGCAAAGGAAAATTAAGGTTCTGGTGTTGGTAAGAAGAAATTAAAATCACATTTGTATGATAAGGCAACGTAACAGATTGTTAAGCTGTATTCAAAATTTATAGGATGTAAATCTTCCTATTTCTCAAAATTATATTCTTATTTTTTCCCCTATGGTATCATATTTGACAGATATTTATTATGAAGAAGTCGAACGAATATTTTTCAAATTATTATTCTTTATTTATACAAATAATGAATTAATTTTACTTTAAAAAATATCTACTTTGGACGAACAGGTTTCATGTTTTTATATTTTTATAGGTGTATTTAAATTATGTACATCATGATAGGGAGTAATAACAAGCAATTCTCGCCCCTTCCCGCCCGTGTTAGTATAGGTGTCCAGGAAGTACAAAATTCCACTAGTGACGTATGCATATGGTCACTTTTGCTTTTATGAATAGCATTGAGTGTATGAAGTTGAACTTTTACTAGCGACATGAACGTATTATCGAGATTGTCACTCTTTACGAATTGAATATACCATATTATAATCATGTACCATAGTGTACCCTTCAACATGCACATAGGTGCCAATTGTTAATAAAATAATTTTACAAAAATTGCAGTCCACTCATTTTTGCTATATATTGCATTTGAGCTGCTCTCCCAAACAAAAAGTATTTTTAATTTTCCGATTGTAATATCCCCCCTCCCCCTCGAGTTTTGCAAGTTTGTGAAGGAGAATTTACATATAATTAATTAAAATGCATTTGTCTTTACATCATAGGAAAAAGTATGTTGTTTGCACAAAATTTCTTGCAGAGTTAATTATATTAAAATATAATTGCAAATTAACGAACTGAGATGTTGATTAAGATAATATGAGTTATCTAAGGATATTACATTGAAATAAGTTTTAAGTATTATTTACCTATAATTTGTACATTTTTTCCTGTTTTGTGGTATAAAATTAATGAAAAACATGGTGCTTTTAAGTTTATATTTTACATTTTGAGTGAATTAATGTTACCAGACAATGGAATTTTGACCAAGTAATTTTAAACCAGGGGTCGGCTAAGTGATCTATATAGTATAATTAGGGGTCGATGAATGAATACCAATGCTATTCAATCGCAAATTTATCGACAGCAACGCAGTATATACACTTTTCGTTTGGAATACCATTTGTAATAACAATATAGAAAGTTTTTATAATAGATTATAGCTTATTTAATTTCTCATACCTGCATATTTTTTTTAATAATTATTTATCTTTATTTACTGTTTAAAATATGCTTGTTTCGTGATTGGTTCTCATTCTCAGGACCCGTGTGGTGACCGGGAATGACAGAATAATCCCACTGTAGCTCATGCTTGTCGTAATAGGCGACTAAAATGGGAACCCAGCGTCTGGGGGTATAGCCGGGCACACTGCCCGTGGGGATTATATCAGGGGACCTCAGGAACTTGCCTTCTTTAGGAAAGTACGGGCATCATGACACCTAGGCACCCTTGTGCTATTTTTCTTTCCCATGGGGTTTACTGTCTTTAGTAAATGCGGGTGACGCGCCCTGGGTTACCCAAACGATCCTTCTCTATTTTCGACCCTTCTTCTTGTCAACCAATTTGTGTCTTCCCCCCCCCCTCAATTTCTTCACGTCTATACCACAGTTAAATCTTGTTTGGCCTAGCATAGTCATATCTGGCTCTTGCGTTACTAAATTTTACATTCACTCACTCACTCTCATTCTCAGACTTTTGAGAAATGATTCTTATCCAGATTATATTTTATTTATAAAATCTTAACTTCGTTTTTAATTATCCGTAAAATGCAGGAAACTTAAAAACCTATTACGTGGCATAGTTTTTCCAGAAACTGGAGTACTTATAATTTGCCTTTTTGACCAATACATTTCTAACTTTGTGTATCTTGATGTCTCAAGTAAAGAAAGCAAAGCATTATGTGCTTTTATTTCATTAGAATTTACAGAAAACCACATTTCATTCATTCCCCCCCCCTAAACCTTCTTTTTCTATTATTTGTCTGGCATATCTGTTTGTCTCTTCTACTATGATATTCCAAAAATATTTCTTTAGAACTTCATTTAAAACATCTAAAGCCTTAGGATTATCACGTAGCCTTCGTAGGCACAAAGTATTGATTCCAGGTACTTCAGAAAACCGTGTTTACATCAGGTACTTTTTCTTCCCAAATCCATTCATCTAATTTTTCATGAGAAGATTCACTATCACTGCTTGATAAGCGTCTTTTACGACTTGGAATAATTTCTCTATCATTATCACTTTCTAATTTGATATATTCTTCATCATTTTTATTTTGAAATTCCCCTTTATCTCTAAAAGAATCATTATAAAATTCTTCATCACATTCAAGTTCACTACTTTCATTAAAACTGTCGCTATCACTTTGATAAAATATATTCTATATTTCTGTCATTATGGGTCGTGTATCCCAAACAAGGTTCACCAAACTACTGATATTATTTGTTCTGTTACAACACAGATAGGCATTACTTTAAAATCAGTGAACGAACTAGTTAAATCTCGGCTCATTTTCAAGGACGTATCAGAGCGTCATGTGTGTCTTTGCTCAAACAAATACTTGGCCTACTGATACGTCAAATGTGGCCAAAGGGTTAAACATATAAAAAGTATAATCCTTTAGTTGACTTTCAAATTTTAATTTTTCTTTAATCTTTAAAAAATATCTAGTATGATTTCTTTTTATAACGAATTTCTCTCTCTCTCTCTCTCTCTCTCTCTCTCTCTCTCTCTCTATATATATATATATATATATATATATATATATATATATATATATAT
>BMAW01096334.1:0-18772 GCA_019974015.1 Nephila pilipes
ACGCACGAGGCTGAAAATAAGGTAATTTCACGGGACAGGTGTACAATTGACAGATCTTTAAAGCATACACCATTCATAGAATAAACACGTGAAATAGATAAATCTCAAGTGAAATGTCAAATTAAAATAGAAATCTGCCATCCTAAGATTTGATGAACATGTGAAATGTCAAGTAAGTAGCATGAATGCCTTGCAAAAGATAGTGAAAAAGTAAATATTCAAAATGTAGGATATAAATGGCTTTCTCATTTTATACAATTTCAGTGAACTTCAATTATTCACCAATTTTTTTTTTCCATAAGCAAGTATTATTTTCAATATTTTCAAGTCAAAAATTATACATAAAAAAATGAAGGTTTCTTGTTGTAGTTGTTTAAGCGCAACTGTGCTTAATAAAAACAACTGAGTTATTTAGTGAAATAATTATGATATGTATATAAATTGTATGAGTAAAGTTGCTTATAACACAAGGTATATTATGATATACATATTTCTTAATGGATTTCTAAAATATTTTTTTTCTTAACGTATTGCGAAAAATATCTTTTTCCTTAACGGATTTATGAAATATGTTTGATAAAAATAAATACATTTAATGCCTTAAATTATGCAAATTAGACAGAAGTGAATATGCAGACTTGCTAACTAAGGAAGCACAAAATATTAACCAAACTTGTCCTCCATTCCACTGACTGATGCAAACGTTGTGGCTAAATGCAGACTTAAGAGCCAATCTCTGAAGAAGACCCTCATTACAGATCTTAACTGTTCTAGATCAACAACAATCACAATAGCAAGACTCGATCAAATCACTAAGAGAGCATGAAAATTCACCTTGACAACGCAAGAACCTAAATAAAATTGCAGAAATTGTCCGAAAATTCCACTTACACCAGAGGGCACAGTTATAACTGTTCAATAATTTTATCAAGCTTATTTAAAATGACATAGCACCGCATATTTATCACCATAGTATTTTCTCTACAGTCCTTTGGCAGCAGCTGCTGCCATTCAGGCCTCTTTGAGACTATCTGTATGTACTCCATGACGGTGATGGTGAAGTTTTATGGCGCAAGAGCCAGATGTGAGCATGCTGTTCCAAACAAGATGTCACTGTGATCTAGACGTTTGAATGAGTGAGTGAATAATAATATTTGTAATAGCGCAAAAGCCAGATGAGTGAAGATCTAAACATTTGAATGAGTGATTGATGAATGCCACGGCAAATTCAGTGGATGAGTGAGTCATGTGAATGAATGATTGATTTGTAATAGCGCAAAAGCCAGCTGCGCCAAACAAAGTCAGGGAGCGAGAGCAAAGCTAGTTAAGAGTAAAACTGTAATCTGGACGTGTGAAAATAGAAAAAAGATGATAGACAGGAAGAAGGGTCGGAAATAGAGAAGGATCGCTAGGATATCCACAGGGGGCGTCACCCATGTTTACTAAAGAGAGTAAACCCCGTGGGAAAGAAAATATCTCGAGGGTATCTCGGGGTCATGATGCCCGTACTACAAAAGAAGGCAAGTCCCTTAGGTCCCCTGAGGTAATCTGCAGGGGAAGGTTGTCCGGGTCTATATACTCCATGAACATGACTACAACAACGATGCAAATTATATTTTTAAAAAAATCTTTTGAATTAATTTTTTACAATGTAATATTGTTCTTAAGTAAAAGTTCATTTTATATATTATGACAATGGCTTTTGAATAAAAACCAAATGAGCACCAATCGATTATTTATGATACGTATACCCTCAAAATACCTCAAAAATCCAAGCAATGCACAATTAAACAAAATCATGATATGATCATGGTTTTTACGACACGAGTAATATTGCATCCCTATAATTCAAATACTCAATAAAAAACCATAACCTACCATTATATTAATTGATAACTGCCATATAACTCTTTATTGGCTCGTAAATTATTCTGAAACAAATTTATTACATTGATAAAATATTTAATATTCAATATATCACTATTATTTCGTTCAGAAACTAATCATCGGATTACTTGTGACGAAATAGGAAATGAGGAAATAACTGAGAAAAAAATTCAACATATTTCAGAGATATTTGAGGAATACACTATGCACAGAAGATATTTGGAACCGCACAGATTGCTTTAAATAGCTGTAGACATTCCCAGGACCCAAAGGTTGTTGAAAGTCCTTGTGGTTTGCGAGATTTTCAAAAGCGATCACTCGGAAGAATTCACATGCTATGCATGATTGTTTCTATAAATGTATCTTAATTTTAAAATTAGCATTTATATATATATATATATATATATATATATATATATATATATAGAGAGAGAGAGAGAGAGAGAGAATTATCTATGTCAGATTTAAAGCACATCGGTCCTTTCCACACGAGGGTTTTTAGTGACATCAGAACTCGAGGCTAAGATTCGATTGAAACAACGTTAGACATGACATCACGACAATCAAAATTTAAAGAAAAAATGCACTTAGAGTATAACATGAATTTTACAAAATAATACTTTCGATAGTATAATCATTCAATTATAAATTTTTAAAAAATGCCTGTTTTGGAATAGCTTATGTTTAATAGGTATGTGTTTGCCAAACTTTTTAAACACATCTTAACAACTAAACCTTAACACCTTGAGCAAGTCTAACAATTTAATCAAATCTGTGTTAAAGATAAATTATATATAATTTCTACATCTCGTTTAATTAAAGCTTGAAGGCAGATTAAAATTGTAAACACACCCCGCTTCGTTCATTGAAAGTTAGAATGTAGTGTTTTTAGTTTAGAAATTTAAAACATTTTTTTTTTAAATTTGTGACTAAGATTTCTTGAATGAGACTTACATAGATTGTCCTCGATGTAATGCGACATTTAAATGAGGAGGGGGGATCTTCTGGTAGCGTACTGCTCCCATAAGTCCACACCAGCACGCCAACAGAGCGAGGACCACACCAAAGTGGTAGTCGTGGCGAGAGTAATATTTTGTCATCTTTTATGGCATGAATGTCAACCCAGGGCTCGACTAGGTGCTCTCCGGGCAGACGTATTCAATCATGTCGCAAAGACGATATTAGAATGTAAAACTAAATGTAAAGTAGTTATCTCGGACAATCTCTGCAAATTAATATTAATACGTCATTATATTAATTTTTATACAAATTCAAATAAGTAGAAACTCACTTTAAGTTTCTACTTATTTGAAGTGTATTGTGTGGCTTGGATTTCTAACTATAGGCAACGCGAGTGGCTATGTCCCCTTTTATTGGATTACACAGTAAAAACAACGGGAAGATGTACTCGACACTCCCATCCCTTATTAAGATCTACAAATTAGCTCTCTATAATCAATGCACATTCTAATCGAAATAACGCAAACAGCAGAAAACAGCGAAAATACAAAGTTAATATACTCGTAGCAGTAAAAATCCGTATCTCCTCGCTAAATAAAATTCTGTTTAATCACGCTTTAAAAAATTATTGCATCCGTGAGTAACTATGACAAAAAAAATTACGAAACAAAAACTTCAACAATGCAATACATTTTTTTTATCAGAAAGTAATGTTTCCCCAATCTCTTCTGGAACGTGAGTTATCTTCAAAATTTCATTTGCCACGTGAGCGACAAAAAAATTGTTTCCGGCTAAAAAACCCTACAAACTTGCAATAAAAACACAATTTTATTATCCAACTAACAAAAGCCGCTTGAAGCAAACCGAGCACCGTTTATTCTATGGTGTTCAAACATGCCAGATCATTAAAGGAAAACTAAACAATGATACGTAAGAAAAGTATCATAAATATATTCAATTCGAAAAATTATCAAAAGGATTATTAGCAGCAATTTCCTTTGTTTGATACCGTTAATAAATTTAGGAGGCAACACATTCAAAAATTATTACGAAATATGTAATTGATTAATCAATAGCGATATTATAAAATTAAAAGTGATGAAATAAAAAGAAAAAAGATAAAAATTTAAGTAAAATATACGTGAAAATAAAAGTATTTGTTTTTCACGTACACCATCATAAAACTGATAAATACTTATCAAGTTAATCAATAAGTTCATGAAATTTTTTTTTTTTTAAATCAAGGCATTTAAAAAAATATGAAGATTTGTCAGATGTATACGACAAAGATGACTATATACAATTATCTTTTTAAAAATCCATAAACAATGAAAATTTTAGAAAGAAAAAAATACTAATCGTCATTAAATAAAGTTTAGCGTAATTAAAATCATATAATTTTTATTAATAACTGAACAGAGTTAAGATAAACTCTTACAGGAGTAGATAATCATTAGATAAAAACTATGGAAACAACATTTGCCTCTACTTGATGAAAGGGTGGGAGGGGAATCTACTTTTAACAAATGCAATTCCAAATAACGAACTCACATGTTACAATTTCACAATGGCATTGTCAAAGAAATGTAAGGAAAAATTTGTAGATTTTGAATCATCAATAGGAAAGAACTCGAACACAATACACTAAATTAAATTCAGAGCAAATTGATTTTTTTTTCAAAGAGAAATTTGAAACTAAAACATTTTAATAAAAATTTAATTGTTAACATTATAATGCAACATCTGAAAAGATCAAACTAGGAGAGCATAATAATAATAATACTCTCATTTAATATAGCATGAAAACATTTATAAATTAATCGCCTTTTAAAGTATTAAAACTTGTACATTATTCATAAAACATTTCTAGCAAATAAAAATACAAAATATTACAAACAATAATGAAAAAAGAAAGAAAATATATGTGGCGAAGGATCAGATGTGAAAACATAACAAAAAAAGGATTGAACTTGAATTTGCTTTTCCTTGCGCAGTTTAATATTCTAATGCGAAAATAATCCTCCGTCAATTCTTTTTTTTTTAAAAAAAAAAAAATCTAAGTTGATTTTGAAAACGTTGGAAAGGTAGCAAGAGCATTTTTTTATTAATATTCTATTGCACGCTTTATACGTAAAATTAAAAAGGAATTTTAATATGAAACGCTTTACGTTGAACTTCTATTTAGAATTCTAAAATTGATGTTCATTTTATGAGAATTATGAGGCGTAAGGTATTTCCTAGTTATTTTGGAATAATTTTACAGAATATATCAAGAAACTTTAATTGCTCTAATTTTATTTAATTTTTTTTATCAAAGAAAAAAGTGAACTTTTCCGCGCAATTCTCATAGATTCCATACTTGGTGTAAAAAAGTTCGCTTTTTCCTACATTTCACTGTTTTAAAAAGAACAACGGTTAGTCTAAATAAATCAAGCAAGATTTGATGTTGATTCTTTGGACTCTTCAAATGCTAAAAAAATTAAGTAATTGTTCAATACAACTAATCTCATGATCACGTATAATAAGGTATTTGGTAGATAATAATATATTCTCTCTTTATGAATATTGTGAAATGATACAATCCATTTTAAAGAAATGTGACGACAAAAGCTGACGTATTTCGATCACTAACAATGGAAAATTTTTGCTTTTTATCATTGATGGTACCTCTAATGAGACAAGTAATATATTTCATTTTTTGTTTAAATTCTTAAATTATAATACACAAGAATCTAAAGGCGCTGATAATAATCAGAAAAAAACAAATAATTTATTCCTGTTATATGAAATAACAAATTCTCACCGCTTCAGCCGTATTATGATTAGAAGTACATTAGAAGCTTTATCAGTTTATCTATTTATTGCATAATCAAAATTGTTCCCGTTCAGATGGGGAAAAAAAATCCACGAAGATATTACTCTTCCTGTTTTAAAACTTTTCTTATGGTAACAACGTGCTTTCTAAAAGTTCACATATACTTGTGATTCGTTCTGTTATTTAAAAAAAAAACATAAACTTTTAAAAGCAATCATTTTTATGCCAATGGTGAAAAGCACTTCCAACATAACAGAAAAAATTTTGAACTCGTACTTACAACAAATGTTTAAAATGTCCGCCCATTTCTAGGAGCCGAACTAACAGGTCAATTGAAAAGTCCCCGACCTGACACATAGATGGCACTACTAGAATTAAATCCATATGTTTTTTAGTTAGCCCTAACCCTCAAAAGATGCGTGTATAAATTTGACAGCTGTCGGATCATTAGTTTGTGAATTATAACATTTTGAGTGAATCAACTTTTGTTATTGTGAAAAAAAAATGGATAAAAAGGAATTTCGCGTGTTGATAAAATATTGCTTTCTGAAGGGAAAAAATACAATTGAAGCAAAACCTTGGCTTGATACCGAGTTTCCGGACACTGCCCCAGGAAAATCAACCATCAAGGATTGGTATGCTAAGTTTAGACGTGGTGAAATGAGCACCGAAGACGGTGGACGCCCAAAAGAGGTTGTTACCGACGAAAACATTAAAAAAATCCACAAAATGATTTTGAATGACCGTCAATTGAAATTGAATGAAATAGCAGACACTCTAAAGATATCAACTGAACGCGTACGAATCATTCACGAATATTTGGGTAGGAGAAAGCTCTGTGCAAAGTGGGTGCCACGCGAGCTCAGTTTTGACCAAAAACAACGACGAGTTGATGATTCGGAGCAGTGTTTGAAGATGATCAAGCGTAATAAACCCGAGTTTTTGCGTCGATATGTGACAATGGATGAAACATGGCTCCATCATTTCACTCCGAAGTCCAATCGACAGTCATCCGAGTGGACTGCACACGATGAACCCGCTCCAAAGCGTGGGAAAACGCAACAGTGGGCTGGCAAGGTTATGGCGTCTGTTTTTTGGGATGCGCATGGAATAATTTGCATTGACTACCTTGAAAAAGGAAGGACCATCAACAGCGACTATTACATAGCGTTATTGGACCGTTTAAGGACGAAATCGCAGAAAAACGGCCGCATTTGAAGAAAAAGAAAGTGCTGCTTCACCGAGACAATGCACCGTGTCACAAGTCAGTGAAAACGATGGCAAAAATCCATGAATTTGGCTTCGAATTGCTTCCTCATCCACCGTATTCTCCAGATCTGGTCCCCAGCGACTATTTCCTGATCTCAGATCTCAAAAGAATGCTCGCTGGGAAGGAATTTTCGTCGAATGAAGAGGTGATCGCCGAAACTGAGGCCTATTTTGAAGCAAAGGACAAATCGTACTACAAAAATGGTATCGAAAAGTTGGAGGGTCGTTATAATCAATGTATCACCCTTGAAGGGAATTATGTTGAATAAAAAAAACCTAATTTTGCCAAAAAAATGTGTTTTATTATGGTAGGCCGGGGACTTTTCAATTGACCAGTTACTTGTATGTATTTTTACAAACACGGTTCAAGATGTTGAGAGAGACTTTTTGTATCCTTTGAGTTAAATGGCAATTTTCAGACTATCTCTTGTTTGTTGATTATTTTCAAAAACTTCATTCTTTAAATATTCCCACGTAAAAAAGTGAAGGAATGTTCTGATAAGGGGACAGAGAACTCTGTTCAAAGAAAACAGTGCAATGTCATTCGTATAATTAAATCATGGGCAGGCTTCAGGACTTTTTTAGGCAATCAACTCACTCGAGAAATCTTTACCCCTCGTTGCCTCTGAAGTGAACATTCCCTAATTATTATTTTTTTCCTCTGGGGATATTTAAAGAACAAAGGTTATGAAAATAATTCTCAAACAATAAATGATCTGAGCATTGCCCATTACTCCAAGGGTACAAAAAGTCACTTTCAGCATCTCGAAACGCGTTTCTCAAATACGCAGAAAAGAGCTCAGCTTTGCATCCTAGAAAGAGACAGACATTTTGAGCATTTGTTTTAAGTTTCGGTGCAAAAAAATTTTCTACGTTATATTAGATTGATGATTTACAACGTCGCCCTTTGAAGCAACACGAGGGCTATTGGCGACGAAGCTCGACATTTTGATCCTCTGTCAAAAAACGATGATGACACCCGAGCTGACACCCCACTCTCCAAAATTCCATGCCACGTCAAAAAGATTAGTTTAGTTTAGTGTAGTTTTTATTGATACCGCATTAGAAGCAACACGAGGGCTATTGGCGACGGACCTCGAAATTTTGAACCTCGGTCAAGTGGCGAGGACAACACCTGTGAGCTGACATCCCCTCTCCTAACTTCCACACCACGCTGCGAATCCGAAACCTTGACCAATAGGCTACCGCGGCCACCCCCGTCAAACAGAAGCCATGGAACCACGACCAGATTTAACGTGGAGTAGCCCCGCTGCACGGCAGATCTTAAGTGGCATCTGGACTCGAACCCAATACTCGACGAAGGAAAGGCCAGCTGCAAGCTCGCGATTATTACAACTCGGCTACCGCAGCCATTACATTATGTTGGAAGAGCTTTTCACCATTTGCACAAAAATAATTGTTTTTAAGTTCGTTGTTTTTGGATTGTAAATCAACGGATCATCAGTACGGGAGCTCTTAGGACATTCGGTTGTTCCAACAGTCCAATGGAAATCATTAATATACATATATAGCAAACACGCAAATGCTGCCTTTGAAAAAACCGTTATTTTTGCTTTATTTTTTCACGGGGCCTTTTATATTCTAAAAAAAATTTCCACAATTTGGTTTTTTTTAATACTAAGTGAAAATAACCATAATGAAAAGTGAATTTTTTAAAAACTTCTCGCGTTAATGTAGAGACAAAGAAAAAAAACTGGTATATAAAAAAAAAGAAATGAGTAATACCATTAAAATACAAAACTCTTTACTAGCTAATGAAACCTGCGTGGATATAATACTGCAATTATTAATACAAGATTAAAGGGCTCCGAATTGGGTGTTATTTTATAACATTGTCAAAAGGCAGTCTTACTGAAAGATAAGTTAGTTGTAATTTTCATTCGCGAAGACGATTATCTTTTGTTTCAATATCTGTAAAGGACCATTAAATATAGAAACAGATCGGACGCGGTATCATAATGGTAAGTTGTTAAAATGCCCGAATAAGATCAAAAGTCAAATAATGTATTTTAAGCATTAGTGGAGAGAAAAAAAAAATAAATTTAATTTTTTATTCCAACTAATGGTTATTACACGAAACCAACTTCCACTTTGACAATTAAGAGGCAAAAAAAATTCTCATTTCGTTAACACATTAGCATGCTAAACTGCAGTATGCCCAAATATAATTTTTTATACCACTAAAGATCTGCAATTTACATACATTAATGTTATTTTTATTTCAATTTTTAATGAAATATTTTTTTATACAAGATATGTAAATAAAATAAGAAAAATTGCGACAACTGTGGTGAGTTTAAACAGAGAAAATGACGCAATAAATAAATAAAAGGAAAAGAGAAATAAATCAATTTTATTATATGCTTCTGTACTGACAGCAGAGTCAGATGAAATTTCAAAAAAAAAAAAAATTGTTTTACAAAATACGTATTTTTTGGGGGAAAAAGGTATCGAAGATCACATTCATTAATGAAATCAATATAACGACGACTTTCTTCCTCATTATCACAAAATAGATTTTTTTTAAAAAAAAAAGGTTATAATGGCAGTAGTAAAAAATTGATCAACATTATTAATATTTTCAGTTTTTCATAATCTGAAGTAATTTAATAATGAAATAATTCGAAATAAAAATCAATGTTTTTATATAGTGGCAAAGTTTATTTAAAAGAATTATTTGGCGGTATTTTGTCAAATGCAGATACCCTGGTCCGCTTCGCGGACATAACGTTCAGCCAAAAAAAAAAAAATAACGCCAAGTTTGGCAATTTTTGAAATCGTGCCAAGTGGTTGGGCTAAACTGCATTATTAAAAAAAAATAATGAAATATTAGTTAAAACTTGTCGCAAATGTCTAAATATGGCATTGTTAGGCAAGTAAGAACGATTTCAAAAGTTTCAGAATTCTAGCTTGGTGGGAAGTTGGTTAAATTAACGATCGAAAATTTTATGACACACTGATACACACACATACACCAAGTGAAATACATAAAAACGTTGTAAAATATTTCGAATGTCTGATAGATATGTAAAATCTCATTAAAATTTTTTAAACTATTACTATTGTTTCAGCACTCGCATTAATACTTTACGCAAAACCAGCTTTACTACCAGACAATCTCGTCAAAATTATGTTGGTTCTTACCTGAGCCGAAATCCATAAAATATAAATTTGACTCGTAAACAAGCAATCATCAAGCTCAACACCAAACAATTTATGCATAGTTAATTATTTTTTAAAACCTATTAAAAGGTCAATCTGAAATTCAAAACCGAAGTAAGCAAGTACAAAAATAAAATTTTATCTCCATACATAACATTTTGAGAAAAAACATTAAGAAAGATTCGTTACATGGAAAGCTTGAATTTAAACTTAGGAAGAAATTGAGCGCCAATTGAATGGTCAAATACACGTCATCTAGGACGTAATAATCGGAAATTGATTCCACGACATCCAACAGTAGCCGGAAATAAAACTGATAATCGAAATAACTATTTTTATCGTTCACTACTACGAAGACGATGGACAATTGCGAAACACTCGAAATAGAAACACATTATCAAAAAAACACGACGGCGTTGTAAGGAAAGTTGCTCATGACATAGCAATGAAATATTATCAGCAGATCAATGCAACAGTAAATGAATTGAATGTAAAGATAATAATAAAATGAATATTCGACTTTCAGAAGTTAAAATACATCCTTCACGGTCGAATGACCTACGTTTGTTTCCAAATCTAACTTCAAAAGACATCATCAAACGCGCGCGAAACAATAAATTCAACAGCTATTATCAGAAACAATAAAAAGAAGATGTAAATGGGGAAAAAATGCTATTGAATGATTTTTCATTATAAACTGGGCAACTTTTACTTAGACCTGAACATAGTAGGATAATGGAATGCACACATGAGTAAAATTGAATTACACATGGAATACAGTAATCATTACTTCACATGATGAGCAGAGTAATCATAGATACAATATATCATAAATATATTAATTGAATAATCGAATTTTAAATTTTTTTCAAAAAAAATGAGACTGGGTACAGTCAGACCTAGTTTAGTGCTGAAGATGCGTTCCAAAAACGGCAGATCTCTAAATGATTGATTGATTGGCTTTATTAATATCGCACTAGAAGCAACACGAGGGCTTTTGACGATGGATCTAATAAAATTTTGAATCTCGGTCAAGTAACGAGGACAACAACTGAGCCGGCACTATCCTAACTTCCACATCACGCCAACGAAAGGACTTTGAGCCTCGACAAATTTAACGTGCATCAGTTCCGCTATAAGGCAGGTGTTTAAGTGGCATCAAGACTCGAACTGTGATACTGAAGCTTAATAGCGCAAAAGCCAGATGTTATCAATCATGATGCGCTAAGCAAGGTGTAACTGTGATTTCGGCGTTTGAATGAGTGAGTGAAAGCATTTTTTGACAGCGCAAAAGCCAGATGAGGCCATGCTGCGTCAAACAAAGTAAGTGTGTGCGTGTAAAGCTAGTAAAATGTAAAGCTGTGATCTAAACGTGTAGAAAAATTGAAAAAGAAAAAAAATTGGTTGACAAGGAGGGTCGATAATAGAGAAGGATCCCTAGACTATCTTGTGATAACATAGCCCGTATTTACGAAAGACATTAAACCCCGTAAGAAAGGGGAAAAAATGTTTCCATTGTTTGAAAACAGTGCTGGAAGTCTTCTATCAGCTCCTTCCGGACACATTCTGTTTTCTCATTCACAGCTTCAACGGACTCGAATCTTTTTCCTTTTAATGCAGATTTCGCCTTAAGAAACAAATAGAAGTCGCATGGGGCAAGATCCGGCGAATAAGACGAATGGTCTAACACTGGGATGCTGCACTTCGCAAGAAACCTCTTGACAGACAATGTGGAATGAAGCGGCGCCTTGTCTTGGTGGAAAAGCTTGCCGTCCGGATTCTTTGTCGATTTCTACAGCCTCAGAAATCGCACGAACACTCAACCGACGGTTAGATCGAACCAGAGCACCGATTTTTTCGTCATCCGTTTTTGACGTGGAAGAGTGGTCTGGGCGTGAATCATCTCCATTGTCTCCTCGGCCATGTTGAAAACGTTAAAACCAATCAAAAACACGTGCACGTGATGAACATTCATTATCATACACTTCTTTCAATAAATTATAAGTTTCAGTAGCAGTTTTTCCAAGTTTCATGTGAAAGGTCACAGCAATTCGTTGCTCCATTGTTACATTTATCATTTTTCGGCCAAAACAAAAATAACTCTAATGCGAACAAAGGCTACGGGTATACGGATTTGTTCACGTAAACGAGAGGCACTGCATCCAAAAGATAAGGCTTCATGCTAAACAGCTGTCGGTTGCTGGCACATGCGTACTTCTCCAGTAGCAGCGTCAATCTCGTTATTTAATTGTCCCATATCGCATGAGCTATGATTTGTTTGTATTTAATTTTGAAAACATTTTTGGTACCATTTTCAAGTTTTGAAAGAAGTTTTTCCGGACACTTTTAAGTTTTGATTTAAAATTTGAAAATATACTTCTATTACAAACTCGTAAATCAATGTTAGTTGTGCACAATTTTTTTCGAGACATTCGCCATCATTTGAGAGTCAACTAGAATATTTTGATTCATTATAATGTTGAGAAGAATTATAATTTAATACGAAACTGATACAATTTATTTTTAAATTTGTTTACATATTTTATTTTAGGATGATTTTAAGAAATTTTATGAAATTATTTTTAATTCTTACGGGCATTTTGCAAAAAAAAAAAGCTCCTTTTTAGCAAATTTTTTTACAAACACCAAGTTCTGATGACAAGCAATTATGGTAAAGGTATTCCCTCCTCCTCATATATATATTCGAAGATATACGCTACTCAACATAATACATTCGTTAGAATGAAAGTAAATTTACTACACTTAGAAGAATAAACTTAAAAATCAAAATCTTACAGATTTGGAAAATGAAAGGAATTAAGCCTTGAAATTAGCAAAAAGAGTTTTTCAGCAAAATAAAAGAAAAACAATTCAAATTTATATTTACTAAGCTGCTACTGTCATTTGATTAATACTTCAATTTTACAAAACTATCGATTTTCATTACGGGAAATAAAACCGCGTGCAATAAAAATAATTTAGGTTTCGAAATACAATTGAAAAGCAAGAAAGTGATTCAATAATTTTTTTCTTGTTCGCAATTTTTCCGTTACGGAGAGAAAACACAACTTATTTGATAGCTTTGGTTCAGTATCGGTCAACGACGTACGAATGACCTCATCGATACCACTACACACATGAAAGGCAAACGATAAAATTTCCAATCATTTTTTAACTTCCGAGAGACAATCAATAACTGTAACACGTGCTACCCGTATCATTCAAGGTCCAGGAAATAGAAACAGTTAATTTATAATAAAACAGAGATGAAAGTAAAAGGAAAACAATATAAATATTTTGCAAAAATTTAAAAAAAAAAATAAATTTTGCAAATGACAGCTTCTTAAGTAGCTAGATATTATATATAAAATATTTTTTTATAAAAAAATATTGATTGGGGAATTTTCCTAACACAGATATTGTTTTTAACGACAGGTAGAAATTTTCTAAACATATTGATCTAAATGCAAATAGTTAATTCACTGTGAATAAATACAAAAACATTTTTAACAGTGTTTTCACACATAATTCATGTTGGGTTTTTTTAACCTTTTTTCGTGGTGCGATAGTTAAACTTCTGACTAAAGTATGAAATCGCATAACAATAATTATAACATGGCATTAAAACAAATTAAATGAAGAAATAAAATCCTTTCTATTTAAAATGAGACGTCATAAAAATGAATTATTACAAATGCTACTAGGCGTGATTATTAAGTAAATACCGGCAAAGCTGCAGCGTTACAGTCGCCATTCCACGCAGGTGCACTGAGTACCCATATTTGTTGGTTAGTCGCAAACGCCGACACGGAAGCATTTTCCGTGTTTAGGTTTGTTTGTGCAAATTTAAAATGCCTCACACAATTGAAAATGCCGCCGATTGTGAAATACACACTGTGATTGTTTTTCTGCAGGCAAAAGGTGTGAAGGCTGCCGAAATTCGTCAACAGATTAATGAAGTGTGTGGACATGTGACTCATGTGATACTGGAATCAAAACAGCAATCCATAAAATGAAGGTATTCAACATCAACCCAAAAAGTGAAATTCTTCGAGCAAACAATTTCAACACGCAAAATCATGTGCATTGTATTTTAGACCAGACAGGAGGTGTTGCTGGAGAATTTTTTTCCCCATGGGATGACACATTAAATTCCCAAACATGTTGTGATATCTAACTAAACTGCCGTGCAATCCTAAACAAAAGGTATGACATACTCAGCAAAGGGATAGTTTTGCTGCATGACATGACAATGTTCGTCCACAAATGGCTTTTCGAACACGAGATCTTATCGGCCCATATGACTGAGACTCACGATCTGCCTCAGTATGGCCCTGATCTGGAACCCAATGACTACCACTTGTTCCTCTACTTGAAAAAAAAATTACGGTAGTGAGCGTCATGACGATGTTAAAAATGCCAAAACAGCCGTACAACAGTGGTTATCCCGTCAGGCGGCAGATTTCTGTGAAGCTGGAATACAGTAGTTGGTAGTACAATATGATAGATGTCTAACATATTGAGGTAAATATGTTAAATAACAGATTACAGCACAATCTTTCTAATAAAAATAAATAGTAGAAAAAAGTGTGCGTATTTTTAAATTTAAAACAGTATTTTTTTAAAAAAAAAAAAAAAAAAAAAAAACACGCTAATACAAGTTAGTTACAATGACAAAAACTGGTATTCAATTAGGTCTTAAGAAATAACAAAATAAACAGCTGAATCACTAACGTTAATAAATATAAATAACATATTATTAAATCGGCATATTTTATGATTCGGATCGAGTGAGTGAGTGATAGTGAAGTTTATTGGCGCAAGAGCCAGATGTGGCTATACTGCGCCAAATAAGGTAAATCTGTGATCTAGACGTTAAAATTATGAAAATAGAAAAGTCGACAAAAAGTGTCAAGTGAGAAGGTAAAGTTTATTGGCGCAAGAGCCAGGTATGGCTATGTTGCGCCAAAAATGATTTAACTGTGGTCTAGACGTGAAAAAAAATGGAAGAAAAGATACAAATTGTTTGACAAGGAGAATCGAAAATAGAGAAGGATCGCTAAGGTATCCCGGGGGTGCGTCACCCGTGCTTACCAAAGACAGTAAACCCCATAGGAAAGAAAAAGATCACTAGGGTGCCTCGGGGTCATGATGCCCATACTTACCTGAAGAAGGCAAGTCCGTGAGGTCCTCTGATATAATCCCCAGGGGCAGGGTGTCCGGCTATACCCCCAGACGATGGGTACCCATTTAGTCGCCTCTTACGACATGCATGAGCTACAGTTGGACTATTCATCATTACCAGTCACCACACGGGTCTAATTCGGATCGAGACGTTGGACATTGCGATTTTTGCGCGAGGATTCGGTAATTTATTGACCTCCGGGTCTCGACACAGCGTTGCTCGCATTTTCGACTAGTTTTTAATGTATATGTCACTTTTCATTTCAGTACCGTGTTTCTTGTTTTCTAAAAGGTTCATATCACGTTTTCAAAATATTACAACAACGTATATATAGTGTACTGTACAGAAAAATGTTCTTGGAGAACAGCAGGTGTTCTTCAAGTGCTAATAAAACCAATAAAGCTTAAACATGTGACTAGAGTAATTCGCCACAACTTCTTTTAACTATCACAGTACTGTCTTAATTTGTGTGCAGTGTTCATCAATACGAGGATAATAAATTAAATTAATATATAATGTATGGATTTCGTTTTGTAGTTGAAGAATGTAGTTGCTAGGATGAAGAAACACTTTGTCTGATCTATATCGTCTACACATGTTCAGAATGCGTGTAAACATATTAAATAAAGGATTAATCATTTAAATTTTTGTCTAGAGAGTTTACCTTAGTTATCTCCATTAAAATTTTACTAACACTTATTTATCAGGCCGCGGTAACGAATATGCCGGATCAAAGAACGCTTACTATACTGATATTATTCCTTTTTAAAAATTACTACATTTAGAACAATCCAATCTAGAATTAATGCTCGCTTAACTATCACCAAAATCCCCAAAAGATAATTAACGTCACACCATTAAATATGGATCGCATCATAAACTAACAACAATCGCTTCGAATCTTCGTAAAACAATGGCCGCCAGCTGCTGATCATTAACTCCAAATGTCACGTAAAATTGCATTTCAAAGTACCTCTTGGGTTCAATTATAGTTTGACTAAATATTAAGTAACACAGTCAAAATCTAGATATTTATTTTGGCCTCAATTTAAAAAGTTTATGTGGGAAATTTCTATTTTCTCTAAATGCCAGTCAGACAGGCGTATGTTTTAGAACTTTGTCTGTGCCTGTGAATGATGACGTGGTAAAAAAAACTGTTTCTTTTGAATTTTTTTTACCTCTCTTTTGTAAAACAGGCAATATTTAAATTTCTTTCTTCGACAGCAGAAGTCTTGAAAGGCAGCCAACTGAAGTGTTTTGCCTGTCAGAACAAATAAATGATGCGTCTAGCGAGAAATGAAAGAATGGTTCAAGAAAAGAAATAAAATGATAGCTGTCTGATGTAAACAAACGCTGGGTCGTTACGCTTGGGTTCAATTGTATATTTTGTTTTGATCCCGACTGCTTCGATTAAACGGCCTGGTGCACCCTTCGATTCATCACATTCTCAGTCAGGGAATTCGATGAAATAATAACATAACTGTAACGGTGGAGCATTCTGCTAATAGTATAGTGTACTTAGTTTAAGAATATTAAAAATAAATATAAATAAAAAGAAACATCTCTATAATGTAACTTTCAATAAGTAATTAATTTTTACTTGGACGAAAATAATGACTCATTTCTTTATGAATCTCATTTTGAATAAAGCTCTCTCTTTTTACAACGTTTTTATGTATTTCACTTGGTGTATGCATGTATCAGTGCGTCATCAAATTTTCGATCGTTAATTTAACCAACTTCTCATCAAGTTAGAGCTCTGAAACTTTGGGAATCGTTCTAACTTGCCTATCAGTGCAATATTTAGACAAACCACATTTTCGGAAACGAAATAGTAATTTTTGAGTCGCCATCAAATTATGCGGACAACACATAAAATGATATTTTATTCATTTAATTTCTACATCATACCACTATGACTCCATTTTTCATAGTCTTCGGCAAAAGCGAGCTAGAGATAATCTCGGTAGTTGCCATGTTAAACAAGCTAAAGTGGTCCACCTCACTCAATAAATGTGCAACGCCCAGCAACAATTTTATTCTGCTGTTGTTGTTAATTATTAAAATAGTCACTAATCAATAGTTCGATGTATAAAAAGTCATATAGTAATGATAACTAAGGTATTTTATATTGAAATCTATGAATAATCAATAAGTCCATCCCTAGCCATTTTAAATCTGTGTTTACACCCTTTAAGTGTGAGAATTTAAAGTTTAATATAATAACTTATGAAATCTGTGAATTTTTATAATTATATATCTCTAACTAAGTATAGGATTGCATTTTAATTAGAACACAACCTTTGCACACACTTTACTTAAAAGAATAGTCTTTGATGTTGGGAATATTTAAGAATCGTTTAATGTAATTCATTTCGTCAACTTCAATTTAACAGTCTTTTTGATATTCAACATAAATTTATAATACATTTGATTTATATAGCAGCAAATAAAAAAGTTTTTAAACTTCAATATTTTTTGTAACGAGAAAATGAGTGAATAATAGTGGATTTATGGAACGAGAACCAAATCTGGCTCAGCTGAGAAACATTAGAGGAAAAGAGAGGAGGATTTAGAAAAGTAGAATAGTTGAAATTGACAAATGGTAAAGGGGTTCCTCACCAAATTGCACAAGTTTAAATAGATGAATTTAAAATGGTGATACGATGATTATGAAACATCGTACAGTCAATTAAAATATAACGAATGATGTACGGGATCTGATAGGAAGGATACTCGGGAGCACTCTCACCAAACTAAAAAAGGTGCTTGTAGGTAAGGCAAGTTTGCCCAATGTTATTTTCGAATCAACCAGAAATCTGTTCCTCGAATCTGAACACAGGCCATACTCCAATTATGGGTTTCGTCGAGTGGAATTTATTTTTTGCCATGCCGTTTTAATGGCTCTTAAAACGAGACGTTTGATGTCAGAAAGAAGGACGGCTTGCTGGCTAGGATTCATAGCCTGCAGTGCAGCAGAGCTGTAACAAGTCACTATATAAAACAGAAAATTTATGTTGACCTATCCAGAACTTCCATTAAATTAAATAAGTTTTAAAAAAAAATATTTGAAAAAATTTTGCTCGTAAATAGCTAAAACTACAATACCACTTAAGTAAATCAGATTTCGAAAAGTTTTCAGAGCAAATTTAAAAGAGACATCAAATCGATAAACAAAATGGATGCCCACCCATGCATTCATGATGAATTCAACATACTAGAATAGAAATGCCTTCTTAAAGGAAATAGGATGATCCACCCTATCACAGCGAAAATAGGAAAGACATTAATCATGAAGACGAAAGGAGGAAAAGAAGGGGTTGTGCAAAATTCTCGACAGCTATATTACTCACATGCGCGATTCAGAATGTTAAAAATTGTTATATTATGTTCTTAAAATATTTTTAAATAAAAAAGAGAATTTTTCCCCCTAAATTTATCCAAGATGACTCGATATTTTCACGAGATTTTTT
>BMAW01096336.1:0-15619 GCA_019974015.1 Nephila pilipes
TCCTAAGAGCATGCCTCTCATCAACCATTCAACAAAACGGCCAATTATGAATTGGATCGCAGAATATAGTGCTTTGTAAAGTAATGATATTTTATAAAGAAGTATAGTTAATAAAAATGAAGTTGAAATCTGAATTATTAATGTTTTCTCGTTGTCTAGATGGAAATGGGACGGAAATTTCAAAGACAAAATGTTTTAGAATGCGTAGGAAACTTACTCCGAATTAAAATTTTATGCGTAAAAGAACTATGCTAGCGAAATGGGTATTTTAGAAAGGTTTTGAACTAAACATTTTAACGAAAAAGCTTTTAACATCAATAGAATTTATAAATAGAATTCTGAAGGAAGATAAAGGAAAAAGGGAAAGTAAAACAAATTTGTACAGCAATTTTAGGATGAAATAGTAAGGAAAGGAAAATGGCTTTCGGGTTAAAAGGCATCATTTTTTAGCAGACGTAACAAGTAATAAACTTTTTTCAAAAAATGCCAAAAGTATTTCCCTTAGAGTTTAAAAGTAAAATAGATGCAATTGATGTAAATTTTATCATGAATAAATTATTGCTATTTCCTCTATATTTGGATACATTAATCGAGTTTAAAAATTACAATTTGTTTGTCAATTTAGGAAGTACAGGCTCATAGCTTGTATACAAAAAAGCATGCCACGAAACAGATCTCTTATCAAATTTGAAATAAATACCCATTATTTTTCATGAATATCAAAAACAAAACGATCAAAGAACTGTAGTATCATCAAACATGAAAACAGCATTTCTAAAAAATTCTAACAAACTCGCTTGAATTAAAAACATTTTTTCCTAAAAAATCAGTAAAGAGTACAATTTAGTGCTGTAATTAAATTTACTGAAGTGTTAGACTGTATTGTATTGCAAGTCATTTAAGGGGTCTCAGGACCCTTAACTTTTGAAAAATGTATCTGAAACGCCTTTTTTTTTAAAAAAAAAAAACTTCTGTATCATGCATAAAGATTATCTAAAATAGACGAAATTGGTTTTGTGAGTTTCAAATGATTTCATATGTGTAATTTTTTTGATTGTTAAATATAAAAATTTATTTTTTTAAAAAAGTTATTGACTGTATATTGAAGACTTGAATTTTTTCCCACAAGAAATTTGAGTTTCACTTCATGTGTAAAGTGTACAGTTCAAATATTATGACAATTCCACCAAAATAGTCTCAAATTACAATTTATATTTGCTTTCAAGGTGCTGAGCCTATTTTAATTTCAAAAAAAGTATCTCGTTATTTTTTTTTTTTTAAGAGTTCAGCACTAAAAATCAATAGTAAATTTTTGAAATTTTTGAAAATTAATTTTTTTTTCTGAAAATATTGTCTTTTCAATTATTTTTATAGAGGTTTGAAATACAGAGAACAATAATTAGAAGGCAGCATACAAATTCCTATCCATTTATAATGATATTTTCATACGTTTTAAATGAAATTTGAAAAAACATGTTTTGTGAAAAATGAATTTAAAGTTAGAAATTTGAATAATTTCTTAACCACTATAGTAGCCAACATTAAGAACCTCTCATCATTAATTGTTATTAAATCATTAATTTAATATTGATTAATGATTAATAATCATTAATCAATATTAAAATAATGTATTATTGACTTAAATTTAGGTTTAAGCTGCACAAAATAACTTTTTGAAGGTACATAACTACCATTATTTATATTGGGTTGGAGGGAAAGTTCTGTCGTATTTTAAAGTAAATATTTGAATTCATTTACAAAAATATGTGTTTAATATTAATCAATTATATATGCTCCGTTATTTGTTATAACCTGTTGCCATCTTTCAGGTAACCTGTGAATTCCTGTTTTATACAAGTTCTCGTCCTTGGAGTTAAAATAGTCAGCAACTGCCTTAGAAACACTTTCAAAAGACTTGAATTTTTTTTCCCGTTAGATAATTTTGCAGAGATCTGAACAGGTAATAATCAGATAGTGCAATGTCGGGTGAATACGGTGGGTGACTAAGGACTTCCCATCCTAACGCATTCAGTTTTTGTTGTGTCACCATTGCAGTATGCGGTTGAGCATTATCGTGGTGGAACACTATTCCTTTTCTGGACACTAATGCTGGCCTTTTTTCTTTGATAGCTGTATTTAATTTATCCAGCTGATTGCAGTACAGATCCGCGTTAATAGTTTTCCCCTGTGTAAGCAACTAGTAGTACACTTTACCTTTCCTATCCCACCACAAACAAAGCAGTACTTTTCGTTGATCGATACTTGGTTTTGGAACTGTTGCTGATGATGTTCCTGGTTTGCAGAAGATTTTTTTCTCTTAATATTCTCGTAAAGAATCCACTTTTCATCTCCAGTAACCAGATTGTCCAAAAATGGCTCCACATTGTGTCTAATCAGATGTGATGAATTCTACACATTCTTACACAATCTTACACAATCAGACAAATTCTTTTCCGTTAATTCATGTGGAACCCAAACACTTTGCTTTAACACAAACCCGTGAGATTTAATGTGATCTCCAACAGTTGTATGATGAATGCCAAACTCTTCTGCAATTTCTCGACTTGTTAAATGTGGATTATTTTCCAACATGTATCGCAAAACATCATTATCGATCTTGGATGGTCATCCAGATTGATCACTTTCTTGGAGGCTCAGATTCCGGAACGAAATTTGCTAAATCATCTTTGACAAGTACGAACATTTACAATATCTTTTCCAAATACCGCACATAAATTTTTACATGCAACCGATGCGTTGTTTCCTTTTTGGAATTCATACAAAATGCAGTGTCGTAAATGCACTTTATCTACTGACATGTTTTTCACTTTAAATATCACATGTAAATGGTGAACGGTAAAAAAGGACTCCTTTTATATTCTACAGCAGCTAAAAGAACAAAAAAAAATCCGAATGACTCATTAGCCAGATGTTTTTTTTTATTTACAAGAAAAAACACCTGCCTATTTAAAATACGACAGAACTTTCCCTCCAACCCAATATATAACACATTCTACTTTATCTATCTTGTCAAAATTGTAAATTAAAGAAGAAAAAAATTTGAAGAAAATATTGTACAGATAAAATTTTGAATAATTTAAAATTTATTGCAGTTATTCACGTAAGAAAACTTTTATAACTTTTTAAAGAACTTAATTTTAGCAGTCCACGGTTGTATAAGTGACAGTCAATCCTCAAATCGAAAGTAATCTACGCTTTTAACTTTGTGACTACACTTAGCCATTTAAAGTGACTTCACTTTGAAGGACTATATCTTTAAAATCGATAGAAAAATGAAAAAAATGGTTGGTGTCAAATTATTCAGAACAATCCATAATACATAAAAATATTATTTTCAAAAAAAAAAAATCAACTATTTGAAAGTTGTAAGGCTCCTGACATTCCTTAAGGGAGATTCGGTACATATTATATAGTTTTATGTATTTAAGCAATTAAATATTGTGTTTTGACATACTATATGTTTCTATTCAAAATAATTATTTCAGATAAAACTTTGATAACATTGTTGATATAATACTTTTAAAACATTTTCTTTTCGAATATTTCAGAATTCTATTCCTTCAGCATTTGTTCATATTTAAAATTAATTATTTTAGTAAAATAATGTTTTAAGCAGCTTTAAGCACACATTTTACAATAACGTACTCATTTTTTGGAGAAATAAAAATTAAAATGTTGAAATGTATATGCTAAAGTTAAAAAAACCTCGATAACCCATACATTAAACTTTTTTTTTTTAAAAAAATTCATTTTCTTCAAAATGGATGCCTAAGTTTGTTACATGCATTACATATAACACACAGAAAAAAGTGGTTTAGATTGTTAGATATTTTTGGAAAGAGAAGCATTTTAAAAAATATGCATTGATGTATTGAAAAAGCGTAAATCTAGGAAAACCGTTTTAAAGTTTATAAGTCTGAAAAAAAAAATTATGTTCTTCATTTAACTTAAAATGTTGTTTTACCCCAATAGCTGTATATATTTGCTTACAGGTGTATGCATTTCCATTTACAATTCGTAACTGCAATAATTCATAGGTGTTTCAAAGTATTAATTTCTCATTATATATATATATATATATATATATATAAAAATATATATAATCAAAATTAAGACCATTTTTAAATTTCTTTGCTTCATATAATATCAAAACATATTTGCATGAAATATTTGATGAATAAAAACACAAATTACAAAATTATTATTTTAAAATGCAAATATAATTATTTCGATTAATACACTACCAATTAGAAGCGAGATATAAGAAAAACCCTCGAAAAGAAAGTTTAAGACAATAAAAAAAATGGTAAGTAGAACTGCTATGATTAAATTAAATTAGTTTTCTATGTGTTTTTAAAAATAGATAAAAAAAAAAAATGGAATGAAATTTGTAAATCTTTATGTCTTAAAATTTTTTTTTGTTAACATTTTTTCAATTTCACATCTTCCAACTTCTAGTTTTCATTCGTGGCTGCGATAGTTTAGTGGTCATGGTTTCGGACTCGTGGCCGAAAAAGCCTTGACCACAAAAGACCCACCGATCAGTTGGTGTTGATGCACGTTAAATCTGTCGGGGCCCAAAGTCCTCCTATTAGCATGGTGTGGAAGTTGGGAGAGGGAGGTACCAGCATAGGTGTCGTACTCATCACTTGACGGAGATCAAAATTAAGAGGTCCTACGCCAATAGCCCTCGTGTTGCTTCGAGTACGACGTTAATAAAAATTAAACTAAACTAAAACTAGTTCTCTTACTATGAAAGGTAATAGATCTGTCGAAACATATTAATTCAAAGAAGACGCAAATGAAATATTTTTACGACATTTATGTTTTAGTCACTCTTAGGCCATAGAATCCCAATAAGTGCAGTTTGTGATGCCCCTGCTTTACTACTAAGTAGTGGCCACGGTTGTCTAGTGATTGTGGTCGCGAATTCGCTGCCGTCGTGTTTTTTACAATGTTTTTGTCGAGGTACCAAGTCGTCCTGAAGGTGTGGAAGTTTAAAGGACAAAGGGTCAGCTTAAGTGTCGTCTTCATTACTTGACAAAAGTTCAAAATTGTGAGGACCGTATCCTATACCCTAGTGTTGCATGAGTCTTTAATAAGCAATAAATAGGGAGCTACTAAGGTTCTTAGCCTTCGACATTCAATAACTGATAAGTCAAAGAACAGTTATTTGAAGAATAGTCAAGTGGATTTATGTCATAAAACGTTATTTTTAAATTACTACTATTAGCTCTCACTCTTCCTATATATATCTTGTTCAAATTTTCAATCGTTAATAAAATAATTTTTATTCATCCACTCAAGTTCAAATACATTTTTTTAAACTTGTAGTGGATGACACTTGATGTTAATACAGTTTTTTCAAATATTAATTCATTTAATTAAATTTAATTGGTGAAAATGCAATTGAGCCCAATCACTTGGGTCGATTTCGAAAATTGCCAAACTTGGTGATAATTTTTGGCTGAACGTTAAGTCCGCGAAGTGGACCACAGTAGACACATTTGGCAAAATACAGCCAAATAATTCCTGTCGCCAAGGGTGGTTGAACTAAACTGCATTCCAACCATTTAATTTACCAGATAAGTTAAGAAACAAACCAATGTTTCCACTATGTCATTTATCTTACATTGGCAAAGTTGGTAGAGCGTCGTAATTTTTTAAATCCGGACTTTAACCAAATGTAATTAAGGACTCCCGTATAAAGTTAGTTAATTGAACTGTGATTGAGGAGGATTATTATAAATTCAAATTTGTGTTTAGTTTTATATAGTGATGTTAATAAAATTGTATCTTTTGATTTTATTAATGTTTTTCAGATTCGCTTATAATAGAAACAATACGGATAGATAAATTAAAAATTAATTTTCTTTTTTTTAATTTATATTCTGCTGTTATATAAATTAAAAATTAATTTTCTTTCTAAATTGAAAATTTCTTAAAATAAAAAAAAATATTGTTCGTATTTAAATATTTACTAAGTTGTCGTCTTGTTAAAAAAACTCTCGACCAATGTTTGATACTTTTATTTTTAACGCCTCTTATTTAATTCTTAAATGAGCACAATATTCTAAAAAGAACCAATATATCGAAGAAAGGTTTATTACCATATTTAAAGTTATTCGTAAGCCTTCGTAGAAAAATTTGAAAATACTTTGCTATTTGCTACCAAAATGTATTTTAATTCTAAAATATATACTATAACTATGAAAAACACATTTAATATTCTGTCTTTAGCTAGAAAAAAAATTTAGAGGGGAAAACATAGGGAAAATAGTAAATAAATAGGTTATTGGAATAACGCTCATAAATTTAATGTAAACTAAAATATCATTTTTCTGGAAATTTTATCGTTAATATATATATTTTAGAACAGGTACTACTTTCATGATGAAATTCATGTTAATACTATTGTTATTGTGTTTCAAGCTAAAGAACAATGCAAAATCAAAAACTTTATTACAATATATGATTTTTATATTTTTACTAAACACTCAATAATTTTACTATCATGAAAGTGATAAGAGCTCTTTTAAAATTATATAAAATGTGTTTGAAAATTTTTAATAATTAATATAAGCTTTTAATAACTAATAGCAGCTTTTAATAATTAATATAATGTAATATATTTAAAATGCTTCCTAGTTAATAAATAACACCCACTTTTATCTCTAAGACATTGATTCTTTACCCCAAAGAGTTTTTAATATTTTTAGAAGCTGCTTTACATTTGGTGTTGAATGAAGCTTAGCATCAATTAATTCTACTATTGAAAGTTATTTATATGATTTCAAAGTAAAATAGAGTTATATTTTTCGTTAAGAAATTATAAGAAAATTAACGAAATTGAGCCTTTTTCAAGAAGACATTACACTTAAATTTTAAGCGTATATATTTAAAATGTATCTGAACACACTTTCTGTACCAATGGCAACATTAAATATTAATCAAAATTGTGTTAAGTCCTACTCCTTTATCTAAAAATGGAATAAGGTGTTTGTTAAGTTGTTTAAAGACAAACCGAAAAAATTAGCATATTATATGGGAAATTTGTACCATTATAAAAATGTGTGAGTTAATATTTTGTGACTGCATTGCCTGGGAAACAAAGGTGAGGAGGGGTTGTTATCCACGATTTATTACGTCCCCGGAGTATCCGGTCTTGATTCGTTTCTTATTTGTACTATTAAATTCTCTCCCAATGTTTTAATGGACCTCACTCGGCCGGAAATCCCAGGCCTTTTCTGTCTTGGCCTTTTAATTTGATAGCTGTTTTTAGCAAATTATGAAAGGAACTTAATATTGAAAATTTTTAACATTTTTTATGTATGTTTTAAATTTAACTTTAATTAAATCAAAACCTCTTAAAACTACGGTCATTGTACGATTTATTTGAAGACTCCGCGGGATAAAGAATTAACTGAAGACGAAGTGAGAAAAATTTTATATTTTAAGGGTACTAATAAATGTGAAAGAGAAACAGCTAGTTTAATGAAACGTCCTGAAACTGGCATTCCCATTGCATTTATTAGAAAAGGTATGGGTGTCTCTCCTGAAACTGCTTGCCACTTTCTCACTAAGCCATAAGGCGGCACGAACCAATAGCATTTTCTCATCTTGCCACGAGGCGACACTTAAGAAGAATTAATTTCTGTAGTTATACGTATGAGGCGAATCTCTACAACAACAACGTCATGAGTTAAAATGTCTTATTAAACCATTTGTGCCTAGCGTCATTTTAAAAGGACCCTTACGTAATTGGCTCTTAATCACTGAATTTTATTTTTTTTTCCGACCCAAATAGCAGAATATCATGATAAAGTTTTGTATTTGTTATTATCCTGCAGATGGAAGCTTTTTATCAATATTCTATTTCTGTTATGAAATTCTAAATTCAGATTTAGTCGTTCTTTAATTTTTCACAATGTTGTCGAAAAAAAAAGTATGATTGTTTTATTAATTTTCAATGCTGCGAAAATATTTTATGCTATAATCATAGTCGATCTTCATTTCTATAAAATACGTATCTTTCAAAATGATTAAATTTGATTTTTAACTCTGTCGTACATTCTAGTGCGGAGCTTTCTGTGTATAGGACGCTGGGCACGAATGAGTAAATGTTTTTCGGACATGTTGCGCTCCACGAATACATCATTTTGTTCTCGATTTATGTTCTTTTCAATCTGTAATCAAAAGGAATTGTTATTTAGCTCCAGAAAAATTATATAGAAAATATTTTCATAAATAAGAATTATTAAGTATTCCTTGTTTATGAAAATAATTTCAAAATAGATGTTCTGTTAACCAAGAAATAATTAAAAAAAAATAGGAAAAATTCTTGTTTAAGAATAATTCTTATTGGTGAATCATACAGTGATGATGAGCGTGAAATTCTTTCTTACAATAGAAAGCGAATCAAAGGAGCAAAGATTCCTAAAAAAACTCGGAACTGGTTCAGAAATGAATCGCCGGAAAATAATACCTTTCAATTAACAAGGAATGGAGCAAAACCTCCTTTTTTGAACACACATTGGTCTCCCATATCTTTAATTGAGCTGTTCTTGATTGACGAAATAATTGAACACATTTTAGAACAATCGAAGACGAAAGTACTGGAAAAATTCGAGTGATGTAAGAAATAGTGCGATTTCGAAAGCCGTGTCACGGTGTAGATTTGAGAAAATAATGCAATATCGGTATTTTGCTGACAACAGAAATTAAAATAAAAAATACATGATGGCTGAGTTACATTCACTTTTTAATCGCAAGAATGGAAGATTCTTGACGTATTTTCCGAATGAGCAACAGTTATCTGTTGATGAGAGTAAAGTCCTTTGGACATTATGGATGTAAACAAATTATAAAAGGAAAACCTTTCAGATTCGGAGAGTTTGATGCCTAAATACTGAACTTGAATATATAATTCAATTTCAGCCGTACAGAGGTGCGGGAACTATTTTGGATGAATATGTTCTGAATCTAATTTCCGAGTTACCAGAAAATAAACAATATGACTTATTTTTTTGATAATATTTTTACATCATCTGCTTTTATCGATGAGTTAACAGAAAAAGAACAGGAGCACCTGGTTTCGAGTACGGATTAATAGAACTGAAAGTTATCCTCTTGAAGGTATTAAATCTATTAAAATAAGAGAATATGAAGTTTTCATTTTCAGAACAAAAGGACAACAGTGTCGTTACTTTGGCGTCTAACCATTATGGATTTGAAGCTATAGCTCAGTCAAAACGCTGGTAGAATATTGATAAAAGATTTGTAGAAATTGACCAACCGAATATTGTGTCGCAATATAATAAAATTATGGGAGGCACCGATCGTATGGATCAAGAAATTTCACAGTATCGGTGTCTTATACGGTCTAAAAATGCTGGTTGCCACAGTTTTTGTTTAGCTTAGAAGCATCAATCCAAAATGTGAGGTTACTCTACGGATTATACCCTTCAAAATCTGTAACAAAAAGGATCTCCTCAAGTTTAGAAGAGAAATCATTCAGACATATTCTTCTAAGTACAGTAAGAGACCATACAAAAGTCTGGCGGCAGGAAAACCAAAAACACTTTCCAAAAGAGTTTCTGATGATGATGTCCAGTTTAATGAAAAATATTTAATGGTTGTGAATGCGGAGCAGATAACATACATCTACTGTGGCAAAAAAAAATATACAAGAAAGTGAAATAAATGTTTTTTTTGGATTCCATGATAAATGTTTTGAAGTCTTTCACACTTAATAGATTGTATATAAATTGTGTAAAAAATTTACAAATAGTTTTTTTTTATTATTATTCTTTGTATTTTATTAGCCTCTTTTTATATGTAAATTTAAATGTAAAGGTGTGTAAAATTCATCATAATACTTAATTTTTCTAAATTTGTGTCTTTTAATGTATTATTTTTCACTTTTAGCTTTATAAATTGTAATTCCATATAAATGATTAAAATACAATTTAAATTTCTTATGTGTATTTTATGATATTTTTTACAGACTTCTATTTATTTCACACGTTTATTAAACTAAATGGGGTAGTAAAAGGTACAGTTTTAGAAAATCCGAGGGTCGATATGTTTGGACAAAACATGTACCCTCTCGTGTCTAGCTTCCTTTCTATAGGACGGTAACATCATGTTGAATAAAAATTAAAATTTTAATGCATGATTTTCTTAATTCATTTTGCAAATGTACTAACATATTTAACATTGAAAAGTTAAAGAATTCTACGATGAGCATTAATGGGTTAACTAGCCTGAGAGAAACATCTCTCTTGACCTTAACACAACACTTTTGCTTAGCCGATTTCAATATGTAAGTCGAGACACAGACGAGCTTATGATCACAGTAAAACTAGCATTCCACTTACCGATCCTATGATGTGTATGATACACAGCTTAGCTTGTGAACACACTACGAAGATATAAAATTAGTTATTTTACAATTTAAAACAAAAGTAAAAAATTAAAAGTTCTATGTGCAAAACTTTCTTTATAATAATTATTAAATTACTCAATTAAATAAAACAATTAAAGTAAAGGATGAAATATAGAGAAATGGACGATAATAAACTTTTCCGATATTAAAATTAAAGTAAACGATAAATTATTAAATTTAATATTATATCAGCTACATGGAATTAAAATTAAGGCAAACTATAAATTATTAAATTGAATATATTTATGTAATTTAGATTGAAGCAAACGAAAAAAAATTGGAAAGTGATCTGGTGCGCCGAAATTGATCCACCTAAAACAATAGCCCTTTAGGTGCATTTAAAAAAGAAGGCTTACGGTAAACAGATGTCGGTCGCTAACGTTTGGCGCATGCGTATTTCATCTGTTGCAGCGTCAATCTCGTTATTCAATATCGGCACCTGGTATATATATATATATATATATATAAAGAAATCCATATGGAAAAAAATCCCTAACCAACCCACAAAAACTTTTGGGTTCGCGACGCCTGTTTTAGTGATTATTGAAAAGAGCTTATTTTATACCAAAAAAAAAAAAAAACTTAAGTAATCCTCTCATTTTTAAAAAATGAGAAAGTCATACGAGTATTTTAGCATTGAGGCATCTGTATACTTATGTATAAAATGATGCAAGTAAAAAAATAACATTTATTCTCGTTAGTAATTTATTTAAGATCAATTAATAAAACCAATTGCAGTATTTATATTGCATGTCTTGTACTTTTAGGTACATCTCGCATAAAATCCTTAGTATTTATAACTTCGAAAACTTGCAAAATATTTATCAACATAATGTATGTATGTTGATAAATATTTCGCAATAATAAATATTGATCATAGTTATAATTTCAAAACTCCAACTTAATAAAATTTTAAAATTTAAAATTTTATAATTCATATTACCTTTCATTTTTCTACAAATATTGCAGTATAGTTAGAATTTGTGAGTTCTTATAAGAAAAAAAAATTGTCCATAGCACAGAAAGTAGCCTCATATTATAACTTGGAAAATATCAACACCATATATTAAGAAAATTTGAGGAAAATATGTACCATGGTGACATATACGTAAAGAAACATTTTGAATAAAAAGCAAACGAATACATTCTTTCCACGACGTGGCACATTTGCATTTACTTTTAAAATTCAATTTTCTAGCATTCCATTTACCGAATTCTCATAAATAAAACATGTATGGAGTCAGCAAAACTTCCACTGTTTTTTACTTCATTTTAATAACTTTGCTACAAGTGAAACAAAAGTGCGCCCAATGAGTGATAATGACGCCAATTAGCGGAATAGGAATAAGAATTATTAGAACTCATTTTTTTCTCCTTATTTTTTAAAACAAGAATTGAGAAGGAAGGTTTGGACGAATGTTCACGCATTCGATTTAATATACATCTTTGTGAATAATTGGTTCTTACCTCAAAAATGTAATATAGTTCTAGAAAATTGTTTGGATTAGTTTTCATTTTTGAATGAAAAGTAGAGTTTTTGAAATTCTTCCAGAGAACTTAATTGTGTACTTTATCTTAATCATTAATGTATATATATAAATATAATTTATTTGATTTTTTAAATTTATTTTAATTATTTTTTGTAATTATTTGAATTACTTAATTTTAATCTTAAGTATTATAATTTATTATAAGTATATGATTTATAATGGTTAATTTTTTTCATAAATCAGAGTATAAAATATCATTTGTTTCAAGAAATATCTTTTCCTCAAGCGTCTTAAATTAAATGAAAATAATTTACAATCCAAAAAATTCCCATGTAATGTTTTACAAAGAACAGATTTAGCCTCCCAAGTTGCCTTTATTTATATTTATTATTAAAGTAAACGATGAAACAGCGAGAAATGGAAAATAGGAAACTTTTCCGATATTAAAGATAAAGGAAACGACAAATTATTAAATAATAAATAATATGCTTCATAATAAATTCCTCCTGAAAAGTATGATATACACTTCCTTATATAATGACTATATTTCTGGATCATAAGTGAAGATACTGCATTCATTATATCCATTGAAGGATTAATCAATTGCTTTTTTTATCGTTCTATTTCTTGATGAAGCATGGTCTGTTTATTTCCCCATCTTCTTTGTGGTGTTCGTCAGCTAATTAATTCGATAAATGCCCTTTATTAGTTCCGCGTAAGAGCATAATGCACATCTCCTAATTTTAGCTACCATAATTTCGCAAATTCCTTGTATGTACGAGTTTCAAGATCCATTGAATAATTAAATACCGATCGCTTGATATCTGAATGACATTTCATTAAAATTAGATATTTAGTAGCCACTATAAGGGAATGATAGTCGTTCATAGTAAAGACAATGAAACAAGTATTTATTAACACTGAAATATTCGTACTTGAACGACTGCTTTGTTATTCTTTGTTTTATTCTTACTTTCTTTTCTTACTAGGTGATAAGTTTGTTCGATTTGTATAGTCTTACTAACAAATGCCATTTTTCAAAACGCTTTTGAGATGTGGTGTTAGCTCACAAATTTAAAAAGTGTACAAAAACCACTTAAGAAAATAATAAGCTCTAAATATACTTGCTACACTTATTTATAAAAGGTTGTTTTAAAATTCATGTTAAAAAGCAAAGCTCATGAAAAACAGTAAAATAATGAGGCTTAATTATTTTTAATCAGTAGAATATTTGCTTACCCGTAACTTTGGATTTCACATGAAAGTGCAATTATTTTCAATTACAGTAATAATAACTACCCTCAAAAAACTATATTGACTCTTTTATTAAGCAGAACTTATTATATTGTGGAGTATAGAGCTTATTTTATAGTTCCCTCACATACTCTGAAAATCTCAACTTCTTTGTTGTATCTTAAGCTGTAGGTGGCTCTTTCGCGTTTCAACAATTTTTGATTTCTGTAATGTTATTATATTTTAAAAAATTGTTTAGAAATTTTTTCATTTAAAAATTACTGAAAATCTGTAGAATTGATAAAAAGTAGTAATTTAATTCGCATCATAACATGTATACAATATGTTGATGGGTATATATTGACGAAGATAAATGTATTGAGAAATTCAAGCTGAGCAGCTTTTCTTTAATAGTAATCCAATCTAAAAAACTTTTTCTAATAGTAATCTAATGGAAGTAGCTTTTTTCTAATTGTAACCTAATCTAAGTAGCATTTTTTAATAACACCGGTAAAAACGGGTTTTGTGGACATAGGTTCTCTTTCAAACTTTACACTTTGAGTAACATAATCATTTATACCTTAAATTTTAAGAGCAAAGGGAACGTTGAGTCAAATTGAACTTATTCAACAATTAGTTTTAATAATTTAATTTATTATTTGATGTTTATCTAATTTATCATCTAAAATAAATACGTGTAAAACTTTTTTAGCTATATATATATGTATGTATGTATATCAGAAGTGGTATAAAAGTAAGAAAATAGAATAAGTATAAAGTAAACAATAAATCAGAAAAGGGAACAACACAACACCTGCTAAGCAAGACATACGTAAAAGACATTATATTGGAATACGGAGTGCAAATAGTTTTCGTTTAATAGTAAATAATTAAGAAAGAGAGATAGTAAATAATTTTCGTTTACTTTTATGCATGGAGTCGGAAGCAATTTTTGTCAACTGAAGTGTATTTCGAGTTATTTTAAATATGTTGTTCGTATCAAAAGAACACAAAAGTATGGAACTGTCATATGAATTAGTTGAAAAGGTCCCTGCGAATGCAGTTGTTCTAAAGATAAGAGCTATTATATTTAAAATCGGATACTTTTGTTGAAGATTTCACATAAGAAATTTTCATGAGTATAGTCAAAGATAGAATTGAGAAGAAGCAAAGAGATAATCAAGAAGAAGAAAGGAATAGTAAAAGGTAAAAAGAAATCGGAAAAAGGGATGAGGAAAGACATTTTGAACTAGAGAAATTAAAATTGGAAATCAATTGCAAATCGAAGTTGCAAACGCAAGTGATATCATTGTTCTAAAAGAAAACAAGAATCCGTTTCAGCTGAAAAAATTCGTGGAAAAGTAAGATTTAATAGATAGAGATCTATATTTTTAATTTTATTTGAAAAGCAAACAAAACGTGTTGGGCTTAAGAAAGATGATTATGTCAGTCATGTGTTAGGATTCTTAAATTTTGAAATAAATCAACTAATCTCCAGGTAATCAGAAAAAGAAGCGAGCGAATATGGATATGTTAAAAATTTGCTATTGAAGTGATTTAAACTAAAAGCTGAAACGTTAAGCCAAATATTTATTAATCATGATAGGGATTCGACGGCTACATGGATATAGATTTTTAAATACGTAACTATTTTAACGAATGTTTGCAGGATTTAAAGTAAACGATTTCGATTCATTTAAGTAATTAAGTGTCCCAGGTTCGGTGAAAAAACAGTTCCCAAACTTTATACAAAACTATCTCATTGATTCTTAGTCAAAGTTTAAAAAACAATTGAATTAACCTGAAAATTAGATGAATACGGAATGTTCGAACTGGTATCCAAATTATTGGTAACATAAGTAAAAAGCTTCAAGTTTACAAATTATTGCGATAATCCTGAAAATTATTTGCGAAATAATTCAAAGTCATGTATCCAAAACTACGCAAAAAAAAGGCTCTTAACTAAGCACGCAGATAACTCTATAACATTTAACTTGGCTACTAGTAACGAAAAAGAAGAACCAAATTTTTTTTCTTACTGTAATCGTGGTCACGTAGAAAGAAATTGTTCTGTTCTGTACACAAAATGCAGAGAGTCGACACTCTACAAGAAATATTATACGAGAAATAAAAATGGACCCAGAACGAGCGCTTTTTTATGTTTGTGACTTCCATTGTATTAAAATCACAGACTGATATTTAGAAAACCACTGATCTGCGAGCCTCTTTTCCTCATGAGACGCCATTTTTTTTTTATTTTGGCTAAAGTAACGATACGATTTTACCCAAATTCTCCGCCTCTTTCTTTGAATTCTTCTTTTCTTTCTTCTAATCGCGCTAATTACTAGTTTTTGACGATATTTTATTAATGCTCCCTTTGGATGGAACACTCTGTACTCACACACACACACACACACACACACACACA
>BMAW01096359.1:0-16679 GCA_019974015.1 Nephila pilipes
ATATATATATATATATATAGCATTTTGCAATTGGATGACTCATTTTGAATTTCTTTGAATTTTATTCTCTTTAAGATATAATAGAAGATATATCTAAGAATTTAAGAGAAAAACTATTTAGATGAAAAAAATTATGTTTATATTACCCCATGTTTTTATTATATATTTTAAGACGGGAAAATTAAAAGTTTCTGTATGTATGTATGTATATATATATATAAATGTATATAAATGAGGTTAAAAAATCGTAATTCTTCTTTACAAACATCTAATTATTTAATCATTAAAAATTATGATATAGATACAATTTTCTTTTAAAAAGGTACCTATTTAATTTTTCAGAAAATGCTCAAATTCTAAATGAGATCTTACTCAACTCTTCGAAAGTGAACTATCTTCAATGTCCAGTACAATACAAAGCAGAATTCTTTTTCCATGGATTTGAAGGGGTAATTAAATGTGTAAGCATATACTACACTTCATTTGACTCAGATCAATAAGCTGCAAATTGTTCAGAACAATATAATAGTTGAAATATCAATGCTTATTTGTCATTACAGTTAGAATTTCTCAAGATATTGTCACTCGCTGAAATAGAACAGAAATGTAGTTCAAATATTTATAAAATAAATAGCTAATTGATAACTGAAAAGGAACGTAGTGAGGAAGAACTGCGAGTGGCCTCTTGGACATGAATGCGAGCAAGATAGAAATATTCAAACAAACTACCGCAGAGAACCGTGCTTGTTTTGAGGAGCGAGAACTATGAATCTTCGGGGGCGAGATGTCTTCTACTGATGCGAAATGAACTCAGCTGGTCTGGCCGTCAATTGAGAGATGGATATCCGGACAAGTCCAGGAGAATAGGCCAGTAGGCCAGGACAGCATACGGATAGGTTAGGTAAGAACTCCATTTTTTCTTCTTCTGCTTCTGAACTCTTCTGACAGCTGAGTGTTTACTGTTGTATAAGTATTGATACAACAGGTACGTGCAATTACTTACGGAAAACTTACAGTTTTGCATATAGAGATTAGTTGTTCCAACGCGCCACCTCTTGGCAAGGTGAGAAAGACTAAGAGGTTCTTGACCGCCTCATGGCATAGTGAGGAAGTGGCAAGCAGTTCATAGAGGCATCCACACATTTATTTCTTTAATAACTTGCAAATTACTAAAACTCTTCAAAAAGATGCTTCCCTGATTTGTTAATAATTCTCAAGCATCTCAAAGAAGTCCTATAATTTTTTTTCTCTTTAGTATAAAAATAAACTTCTAAAGCCTAAATGAATCCCACATTAGTATCATCGCTGTAGATTGAGTGCGTAAATTTCTCTTATCGTTCAATGGGTCAAAAAATTTTTTTCTTTTTAAATGACAATTTTTCTTCTTTCGTTTCATTTCAATTGCTTAGTTATTAGGAACCATATTTTGCAATACTTTATCAGTTTTCTTCTTTCAAATGAAAATTTGTATGAATTCTGATACATTTTTATTATGAATTCCGATACATTTTTATCTCCTTTCTTCTTTTTTTTATCATTTATAAATTTATTTAATTATCTAATTACTCACTATAGTAAAGTTGGTCACTTCAAGAAATTTGCTTTCTTAAAAATTTAAGCACAGCAACATATGTATACACCAGACATATTTTTCTTCGCAAATAAAAAAAAAAAATCTGTTTAATATTCAAGCAGATCCTATCTTAATTTCACCTCATAGATTCTGAACTCTTTGCGAAGCCTGACAAAACCCTAAAGAATCCTTTTCAGTGACTTTAAATACATCTAGCTAAAAGCAAGAAGAAAACAACGAGCAATCCCGATACATACCCAGGCTTAATGCAAACCATCTGTTGCCAACCAAAAAGCTTCGGAACCCAACCATCCATTCCACAAGAGCTAATAAATGACAAGGCGATTACCTCCCCTCTTTTACGTTTCCATACGGATCCTAAATTTTTATCCCGGTTGTACAGGAAACGGCTGCATGTTAAATGAAATGTTTTCAGCAAATGATTGTAAATATTTTCCTTAAGCTCTCCCGATTTAGGAAACCAGCATCACTCTCCCCACCATACCGAAAATTAATCCCCTGCTAATTAAGGAGGGTAGAATGGAATTTTCTAAATGTAGTTTCATCAAACAATCGATGCTTTGTGTTCGGTTTTCGAAATCGATTCTGGCGTTCAGTTTTCTGAATTTATTAGTTGGTGGAATCCATAAGCTAAGAAGGATGAATTAAACGGCACTCAGGTTGGGAAGAGAATTAGGATCGGAACATTGGATGGATTGGCTGCGAGGTGGTTATCAGCTCACACAGTCTTTGTAAAGTGGAAAGAGTTATCTGAAAACAATTAAGAAGGTAAATTATCTTCGTTGCGGTTGGAAAGAGGAAAGACTGTTTAATTTATATTGACCCTTGAATTCGATCAATTTTTAAATCTGACTATGCCTTGGAGTAATTAATAAAATTCAATTAACTTTATTACGTACCAATTTTCAATATTTCTGACTCAGGTATTTGTAAGGCTTCGAAGATACCTGAATAATAGAATATCGGGAGATATATTTCTATTCCTTACTTTAAAAACCAAATAAAAGCTTAATTGTAAAAGTAGAAATCGGGCAATGGAGGGGATTATTTGTTCTTTTAATTAGTTAGCACTCAAGGAAGGTAAAAATTATTTTGCGGAATGTCCAGTTTCAATTCAAAATAATTAGCAAAATGTTTACCGTTGCACTATATTTGTATAGAGTAACATCTTCTCTCTCCATATAAATATACGAAAAGCTTTTATTTCATATCTCATATGGATACTATTTTTTTGCAGAAGGTATTTCTTTTTGATTTTTTATAATATTCTGATAATGCTTATAGAGACATCCAGCATGAAATTGCTTCACACTTTTTTTGGTGCTTTTAATTGGAGTTCATACAGTAGAAGGCCTTGCTTCATGATAGCTAAACACGAACGGTTTTCTCAGAACGTTATACATTTAACTTAATAACTTAAAAAGGACACGAGTTAAACTTTTAACGTGGAAAATCCTTCAAATTTTAAAAAATCACTAAAATTGTTAGAAGAAAAATTAATCTCTTGAGCATTTCAATGTTTAAAATTTTGTGCACAGAGACTAAATTTCAATATCGACAAAATTATGTCTTCATTAAAGTTTTTTTTTTTTAAATATATCATAAAATAGGTGCTTAAATATCTGTATACGTAACCAGTACACAAATTTCGGCAGACAAAAAATTAAATATACAAAATTAAATTCAGTACTTGAGTACTGAAGGTATTTTAACGTCAAGAGAATGCTAATGACGTTTTATAAAACTGTTAAAAATTATCTTAATAGTGTTTATCAGTTTTTTTAAGACGTGAGCTTTCTTGATGTTAAAACACCTTTAAAAGCAGATATATGGTATCAAAAAGATGGTTAAAAAATTTTATTTATAAATTGGAAAGATTCATATATCCCCTAAGCTCCATCAACCTCAATCCAGTTGCGAGTTTATGTTACATTGATAGCTAAAGCAAACTTGAGGCTAAATTTGTCTTTTTTTAAATAAAAAAAATTAATCAGAACTCCCACATTAAATAAATATAAGGATTCACTGAATTTTTTTAGCCAACTGAGGGGCTATTGTTTTAGATCACTTTTGGCGTACCAGATCATTTTTCAATTTTTTTACCGATTGCTTTAATTTTAATTACATGTAGCCTAAATATATTCACTTTAGTAATTTATCGTTTTCATTAATTTTAATTACATGTACATTAAATATATTCACTTTAATAATTTATCATTTGCTTCAATTTTAATTACATGTAGGTGATATAATATTTAATTGAAAAATTTATCGTTTGCTTTAATTTTAATTACATGTAGTTTAAATATATTCACTTTAATAATTCATCTTTTGCTTTAATTTAATTACATGTAGCCAAAATATATTCACTTTAACAATTTATCGTTTGATTTAATTTTAACTACATGTAGCCTAAATATATTCACTTTAACAATTTATATCATTTGCTTTAATTTTAATTACATGTAGCTGATATAATATTCCATTTAATTATTTATCGTTTGCTTTAATTTTAATTAGATGTAGCTGATATAATATTCAAATTAATTATTTATCGTTTGCTTTAATTTTAATTACATGTAGCTGATATAATATTCAATTTAATTATTTATCGTTTGCTTTACTTTAATTACATGTAGCCTAAATATATTCACTTTAATAATTTAGCGTTTGCTTTAATTTTAATATTGTAAAAGTTAACTATTGTTCCTTTCCCAATATTTCATCGTTTTCTTTAATTCTTATATTTAATTGAATAATTTAATAATAATTATAAAAAAAAGCGCACCTTGGGTGGTTAAATCTGTTTTTTTCAAAACTTTGCATATAGAACTTTTTTTATTTACTTTTTATTTTTATGGAATACTATTTCAATTAAATCATTTGACAAATTTACGCTTGCTCGAAGTTTTTTCTTTTCTTTTTTTTTCTCTTACAAGATCGTAGCAGCCTAGTGTCATGGTAGTGAACCTCTTGGCAGTTGATGCTCAAATCGAGTACCGAGTTCGAATATTTGTTCTCCCAGAGAATCCTTCATATCAAATAACAGGAACCACTGCACGTTAAATATTATTGGTCCACAGAATCTTCATACCAAATGATGTGGAATCTTGAAGAGAAAAGTTCTAATAAAATTTTGTCCTCGTCACAAGATTACGACTCAAAATTCTGAAGTTCATCACCAATAGCCTTCTCATAGCTTTTAGTTTGATATTAGTGCATAAGATTATTAGTTATATATTAGTAGATAAACCAGTAATTTTTAATGGTTATTTAAATTAAATGTTTAATTACATTGCAAATATGATAGTGTATACAAATTCCTACAGTATAAATTATAATGAGAGGCTAATGTTTAGTGATGATATAATGCTTTTTTTTTTTGTTTAATGACATGCAAACTTTTAGTACCTCATTAAATTAATTTTATTTGGTATAGACAGCTCTAGAGGAAAATAAATGTAAAAATTAAATCAGCATATAAAAGGGGCTCTTTTAATTTCAAAATTCCTGCCAGTGAATGAAACGTGACTTATATAGTGAAATGTTATGAATAGATTTAAAGAAATACATATATAAGCAGTGAAATGTTTGGTACTGAGGTTGGTGGTTTAGTGCGTTATAAAGAGAGTGAGTGGAAGTTATCAGTTGAACCATCAGTACTTGATCTGCGCTAAGTAAGTAACTTTGGAGTAACTTTAAATGAATACATAGGGTTAGTGACTCGAATACTCAACTTTATTTCGTATAGGCCTCGAACCCGATAGGATAGTTAAGAATTACAACCTTCATTTTATTTAATACTTAAATCAGATATTAGCAGTAATTACCACATTTAAAATATCAACAAAGGTTAATTACTGACTATTCAAAAAATCCGAATAAAATCTTGATTCTCATTTTTGTGTGGAACTCTCTATTCATATGACTGTGAAATTTTGTGATTCTCTAAATAAGCTAACTGATGACAACAGAAGGAAATAATAATAGAAGGCTCTACATTAAGACCTCGAACCCTATAAGGTTGATAAGAATTGCACACACACACAATCTGCATTTTATTTAAAAAATAAATCAAACGCGTTTAGCGGTAATTGCCACAGATAATATATAAATAAAGGTTTATTATTAACTATTCAAAAAATGAGAATAAAATCTTAGTTCTCATCTTTATGGAACTCTCTATTCATATCACTATGTCATTTTGTGATTCTCTAAATAAGCTTACTAATGACAACAGATGAAAACAATAGAAGAAATCACAAGCTTTATTTTTAAATGCTTCTAAAATTCTTAGGCTTTCAAATTTTTTTCTCGAAAGTTATGTGCTTTGTTCAGTCCATATCAACAGTTTACTTATATAATCATACAAACCTAAGAATGCATCAATTGAAATTAAACTTAATAATTCGATATAAAAACCAATGTTTTTAAAAACAACGTTTTTATATGGTGGCAAAGTTTATTAGAGAAAATTATTGAAATATTAGTTAAAACTGTTAGTTATTTTTAACTTTAAAATTTACTTAAAAGAGACATTTGTGAGAGTATTAAAAAATTCATAATACTCATAAAATCAAAACATGCATTTGAAAGTTTGTAAGCCATTCTATTAAAAAAAAAAAGGGGGAACCAGAATTCAGAAAAAATTATTGTGATAAGACATGGCGCCAAATATTGGAAACTTTCTTTCTTGCGAATGATTACTGACTAAAAGTCAGCAACCCTTACTATCTCGGAGATAGTAAAGGGGAGATAGTATCTCCCCTTTGTGAGTACAAAAGGTTTACGATACCTCATGCGGTGTGGGGAGTGCCCGGTGCTCCCAGAGGGGGATAGAAATTTTTTCCTAAATCTTAAAAGCGCCGAGAGGAAAGAATATTTTGACTTATTAAAATTATTGAAATATTAGTTAAAACTTGTCGCAAACGTCTAAATATTACATTGTTAGGCGAGTACGAACGATTCCCAAAATTTCAAAGCTCTAGCTTGATGGGAAGTTGGTTAAATTAACGATCGAAAATTTGATGACACACACACTCACTCACACACACACACACCAAGTGAAATTCAGAAAAACGTTGTAAAATGCTACTCCTTACAGAAATCTTTTTAAAATGTTACTACTAAATGTTATTCTTTTGATAAAAGGTTTAATTTATCTCCAGCCTTAATCAAACACTCAATTTAAAAAAAAAAATGTAGGGATGCATTCGCTACAAATGAATAACGTTTTCGTTTACAAAATCCCAACTCGGAAACAAAAAGCGACACATAGGAATCGTTTTATCTTCATCATTCTTACAGCATTCCTCATTAATGTTAAAAGACTCAGAGAAGGCGTGGTAAAAATACAATAAATCTCTTTCTCACTCGGTGGAACTAAAATACATTTTTTTAAAAAAAAAAATACCAAAACAAAGCTTTTTATTTATCACAATTCTTGAAAGAGGAACACCATCAGTCCTTCAAGAAAGTTCTTTCTGATATCTAAACAAAGAATTTAGAGACAACAGAAGACTGTTCAAAAATCCTAAAATACAAAACTAAGACCATCCATCAAAAAAGATAAGTTAAAAACTTCGATTACAAAGAAGAGAAAAGTTTTTTTTCCCCTTTAATCCTTTTCTTTTTTTAGGTTACTCAAGTGGTACAAACACAACAACATCTTTTCAGTCTTCTTTCTCTATCTATGATTAAGACTGTAGTGTAAGTTTCGAAAGTAATTTTTTTTATAGAACTTGCGATAAGATACTCGATTACGAGTAACGGATAGAAATATTTTGTCTTACTTTCCAACGAGAAATTAAGCTCTTTGTCTAAAGTTGTATACTTCGTGTTGTTCGTTGTATAATTTTTCAGCAAAAAAAGGGGATTTTTCTTAGGTTTTCTAACTGAACAGTATTATTTGGTTACGTATCAAATCGTTATTTTATTGGGTTTTTTTTAGATTAAGTGTCAGAAGAAAGAGCATCCTTTTAAAAAATGGTTTAGGCTTAATGGTTTTTTCTAGTTAATAAAATTCAATACTTATACCAGTTAAAATAAAATTAAGAAACAGAAACTTTTACTCGGTAAGAAAGAAAAATTTTGAAATATAAATCAACTTCTGGAGCAAGTAGAAAATTGAATTTCTACATTTAATCTCAATAAAGCAGAGTAGAAAACCTAAGATTATGACAGAGATAAATTTCAAGAAAGTATAGAAAAAAGATTATATTCTTTCAGTTTTATTAAATTTATTCATGTATAAACGCAAAATTATATGCATAGATATATGTATATATTACGCATTAGAGGTAAGTATTATTTCACATAAGTTAAATCACTATTACTCATAAAAATATTATGTTTTTGGAACGTATTCCACAAGTAATTGATTCCGAACAAACAGAATAATCGAATACCGACATTTCATAATTTAGTCACTCATTCTTAATGATTTGTGCTACTTCTCAGTGTAATAACCCAACTTTTGTAATTTAAATTTTAATTTATAACACAAAATCGGCTATTATGTCATTAATTGTGTTTTCACAACTATCACTCCCAGTCGTTACTTTCTATCTTAGTCACCATGTCGAGGTCACTGATTTGTGTGTATGTCACGGAAAACATCTCCCGTAACCATCGCTGTTTTTTAAAATGTTTTTCTGAATTTCACTTGGTGTGTGTGTGTGTGTGTGTGTGTGTGTGTGTGTGTGTGTGTGTGTGTGTGTGTGTGTGTGTGTGTGTGTGTGTCATCAAATTTTCGATCGTTAATTTAACCAACTTCCCATCAAGCTAGAGCTTTGAAATTTTGGGAATCGTTCGTACTCGCCTAACAATGCAATATTTAGACATTTGCGACAAGTTTTAACTAATATTTCAATAATTTTAATATGTCAAAATATTCTTTCCCCTCGGCACTTTTAGGATTGAGGAAAAAATTTCTTTCCCCCTCTGGGAACACTGGGCACTCCCCACGCCACATGAGGTATCGTAAAACTAACAAAAGGGAGATAGTAAGGGTTGCTGACTTTCAGTCAGTAATCATTCGCAAGAAAGAAATATTCCAATATTTGGCGCCGTGTCTTATCACAATAATTTTTTCTCAATTCTGGTTCCCATTTTTTTTAATAGAATGACTTACAAACTTTTAAATGCATGTTTTCATTTTATAAGTATTATGAATTTTTTAATACGCTCACAAATGTCTCTTTTTAAGTAAATTTTAAAGTTAAAAATAACCAACAGTTTTAACTAATATTTCAATAATTTTCTTTAATAAACTTTGCCACCATATAAAAACGTTGGTTTTTATATCGAATTATTAGCGTTGTCACCGTTTGTGTCACTGTCATCGTTTCAATGGTACGTTGCCACTTCATGGTATTTCTATACACTGTAGTTTTTGAATTTTATTTTTTAAATTACTTATACAAACACACTTTTTGTATTTGTTTTATTCATTCTTGTTAATTTTTTATACATTTATTAAAATCAATAATTATTATTTTAATATGGAATTTATCACCTGTTATTATTTATTGGCATTCTGAATTGAGACAGTCAAATGTAATTGTTGCTAACCTCGAACTCTATTAGTATTATCTCTAGCCTAAAATCAGAAAACTGTTTGTTCTCCAGAAAAATCAAATAACAATGAAAATTGATCAATTAATTTCATTAATTAAAAAAATAAAAATTAATTAAATTATAAAAATTGATATTTGTTCAAGATGTTCTATTGAGAACGACCAATCAGAATAGATCTCAAAAGTGAGGCAATATTGACCACATTTATGATGCAGTGTTTTTTCAGCATTTGTTTTTCACTCGATTAAGTAAAAAGAAATGGATTTTTGAGCATTATATATAAATATTTTTTATATATATATAAGGCTCCGTTTTTTCAGTGATTAAGTTATTTATTACTCATGACAAAGATATTAGGCATTTTAAAACTCAAACTTATTCTTAATTGATAATGCGATGAATAGCAGGAAAGGGAGAGGCATCGAGCAGCATGTTGTTGGGATCAACACATATGTGAGAATCCATGCCTCTCGAAACATCTACATAGGAGCGCGGTGGTGCGCTTGAATACAGTGCCAATCTTGTACATTGCATAAGTCAGACAAACTAACTTTTGCCACGTAAACTTCTTAAATTCTCACATATAATTAAACTTGGCACACCAACAAAAAACGTCGAGTAAAAAAGGGAGTCCCCTTTTTTACTCGGCGAGTGAATCGAAATTAAAAACCCTCTGCCATGATTGAAACCCTATCCCAATATTAAAGAAATCTAATAAAAATCACCTGAAACTTTAATTCCACCGAGGTTTCATAACACACACAAAGTTACACACACACACACATATATATAGGGTGCTCTCAGTCAGCTACAATGCCTTCAGCCTTTTTTTGATTTCACGCTGCACATTTTTTTGCGTTTCAGATGATATGCTGGAACTACCTTTTTTATTGGGATTCCTGGGGAGCATATTTGACGATCTTCATGTATTTGCATAATACACGTATTTCGTGTGATTCGCATATCAAACATGGATTCAGTTGAGCATACAAATTGGTTTTTAAACAGGCAAAAAAGCATGATGCCGTGATATTTGAACCATGGTCTTTTCGAGTGTTAAACATCCACCCACGGCTGAACAGCGGCACAGGCATGTTTTTGGTCGAAAATATGCTGTTATCTCCTGTCGTCCACGTTTTTAACGTCACAAGTATGGGAAATCGCAACTAAACAAACGCCCATTGTACACTAACATTTTCTCCCGCAACATATCCTTTCATACAAAATCGAGAACTCTTTACAACTTTATAATTTATCTTTTTTTCTTATCTCTTATCATTTTCGAAATAGGAATGCTAACTCCTCTTCTTGCAGCGAGGTGATGTTATAACTCATTGCTATTCCTAGCAAAATGTGTTAATAACTATCGCTGTTCTTAAGTTTAGATAGATGAAGACGATTTAATTAAAGATGAAGAATTTGAAAAAAAAATAATAAAATTTCAATGAATTTCTTCGTAATAAAAATCTGTCAAATATTATCCTCTAATATTTAAAATATAATAATAATGAATTGCATTAAAAGTTGTAATTTCCATACAAATGTATTTCAATTCTCAATTATAAGAAGAGAAAAACATTTAAAAATTATAAAACCATCAAGAAAGGTTTTCCTCTGAAACTCGTTACAATCTCGCGTGACGCTACAATCATGTGTGAAGCATTAGTAGAGGTGAAATCAGAAAGGCTTAAATAAGATGGCAAAAATAAGTCAAAAACAGGAAAAGCATATGAGTAGTAATAGTAGGTTCACAGCGAGTACAATAGAAGTGGGCGTGGCACCTGTCAATCAAACTACCCCGTTGACGTTGATGTTCAATGGGCGTCTGGAGCGCGGAGCGCTCCACAAACCCAAACCTTGCGTTTAAATAGTCTCTTTGGAGAGATGGAATTTTCATTCTAATGCTGTGTTGCTTGGGTTGATATGCTGAAAATATCTTGATGTTCGGATGGTAAATTGCTGAGATATTGTAGATTTCAGTTGAAATGAGATTGGCGCCATCTATTGGTTGAAAAAGGTACTTCAGAGGGAGTGAAGAACCGAGAGTCAAAAAAACTGCTTAGCTGGGAGATGGAAGGGAGATCTTGTTTTTGGATTGGTCCACTGGTGAGTAGATGCGATGCTGCGATTGGCTGCAAGTTACTCTATGTATGTTGGGTGGAGCTTGTGAATGTTGAAATGTTTGAGATTGCATTTTGATATTCTGGGGAATTTAAATGACAATTTTAAGAAATTTTATGGTGGATTGTAATTTAAGAGAATTTTCCTGGAAAAGGATGCCAACGGCACGCGTTGTTCCGAGGTGGTTACCCTCCCAAGTACTGACCGCGCCAGATGATGCTTAACTTCGGTGATCGGACGAGAACCGGTGTTTTCAGCATGGTAGCGACAACTATTATATCGGGGAACTTAACCCTCACGGGCTTCTATCCCCTGTAAAATGACTATTTAATTAAATGGTGAACTGAACTTTGGTTTTTCACTTGCCCAGAAGTTAATGAGTTATTATTGATATTTAAAATAAATTACATTGCAATAGCTTTGAAAGTTAAAGTTTTTATAAAATACTTTAAAGTTTTAAAATTTAATAGTTGAATAAATAAAATTATTATTATAGATTCACTAATTAAAAATTAAGTGAATAATCAAAATTAGAATGGATTGCTTTGAGTAGGTTTAGAATATTGCAGCAGTAGTCTATTGAGTTCCTGCTTGCTTGCTCGGTCTGGCCGTATAGAGAGCGCGTTCTGTGATTGGTCGGTGGTGGAGTGAGCTAATTTAGTATATATATGTGTGTGGGTAGGGGTGAATGCTTGGTATGGTGGGACTAGGGGTGAATGCTTGGTATGGTGGGACTAGGGGTGACTGTGTTTGAGTTTAATCAGTGTAATTTAGGAAAAAGAACTATAAATTTATAATATTAGGATTTCTCTTGGTCTGTGTAGTTGTCGGTTATTTCTGAGTGGGGTGTATTTTTCTATTTCTTGAATGGTTTTATTGTTTAATGCATCGATTTTTTGGAAGAAGTTTTCAGATAATTTTTTAATGAAATTTTTTAGGGTGGGTAGTTTAATTGAAAATCTGATATCAGTGTTTCTCATGTACCTTTGGGCATTTACTATTGTTCTAATGGTGGAATTTTGGGATTTTTCTAGCAAGTCGAAGGTGGTGTTAGCACAGTGTGACCAGACCGGGCTAGCATAGGTCAGGATGGGTCTTAAAATCAGGGTGTAGATAAGCATTTTGTTACGTCTGCTTAAAGCAGATTTTCGCACGATAAGGGGAAATATATTATTTACTGCAGATCTATACTGCTTTTTAATTCGTAGTACATGTTGTTTGAAAGTAAGTTTTTTATCCAACGTTACACCAAGATATTTGGTGTCTAGAGACCAGGGTATATTTTTTCTCCAGAAAGATGTCTGGTTCTATTTTTCTGTAGTTTCGTGAGAAGAAGACGGCCTCTGTTTTGGAAACGTTCAGGGCTATTTTCCAGGTAGAGTACCATACTTCTAGTTTCTGTAAGTGTTCGTTTAGTGCTTGGCCTATGTTTGATGAAAAATAGTTTCGTGCTAATATCGCAATGTCATCTGCATACATGCATAATTTTGTTTTTGGGTGTGTAGGGATGTCATTCACGTAGTAATTAAATAAAGTTGTTGAGAGAATTCCTCCTTGCGGGACTCCTGCTTCTATTGTTCTTGGTTTTGAAAGGTTTTCGTTCACTGTAACTTGAAATTTTCTATTTTGAAGATATGAGTTGATAATTTTCACAAGATATGGAGGGGTGTTGTAGTTCATCATTTTGTAGATTAATCCTGTATGCCAGACTCGGTCGAAGGCTTTCTGGATATCCAGGAAAACCGCTCCTGTGTATTGGCCTTTGTAAAATCCTGTTTTGATGTATTCAATGACTCTGAGTAGTTGGTGGGTGGTAGATAGCTTTGGAACAAATCCATGTTGCTGATGAATTATTATGTCATTTTCTTGGAGGAAGTTGGAAAGTCTATTATGAATAATTTTTTCGGCTATTTTGCTGAGGATTGGAAGTAGTGAAATTGGTCTGTAATTGCTGGGTAGGGTGGGATCTTTTCCCGACTTCAGTATCGGGATGACTACGGCGGTTTTCCAGGAATCTGGGAAGTAACCGAGGTCTAGCATGTTATTAATAATATTTCGGAGTTGGAATATGCATAGATTAGGAAGGTTTTTAATCATTTTATTGGTTATTCCTTCTTTTCCGGGTGCTTTGTTAATTTTTATTTTCTTGATGTATTCTGCTATTTCAGATGCTAGTGGTGGAGAGTAATCTTGGCCTTGGAAGTTTTCTTCGTTTTGTAGGTAACTGTGAACGACATCCTTTACATTGTCGTCGTGAGTGGGTGTGTTTATGTCATTAAGTTTGAATTGATCTTGAAGTGAATCTCCCAAAATTTCAGATTTTTCAGTGTTACTAAGTGCGATATTAGCTGGGCCTTTAAGGGCTGAAATGGGAGTTCGTTTTCTCCTGAATACTTTCGCCATACCCCAAAGGGTACCGGTTTCCGCATTCAGGTTTTCAAGTGTTTCTTCCCAATCTTTGTTTTTATGTAAGTGCACTTTTCGCCTAATTTCGTTTTGAAGTCTGTTTAGAATTTCTTTATCGGCGGGAAAACGGGTAAATTGCCAGGTTTTTCTGGCTTTATTTCTTTTTCTGAATAGATCCCGTGATTCCTGTCCGATAAAAGTTTGTTTGTTGTGTTTTATTGGTTTTCAGACAATTTTACGTGCACTTAAAATGTTTTGTGTGAGTTCTGCGACCTGATTTTCAATATCCTCGCCGCTTTGTGCTTTGGGTAGTGTGAATGTTTGTATTGTGTTTGCAAGTAGAGTGCTTTTAAATAGTTCCCAGTTTGTACGAACTTTAGGTTCCGGCAGTTCGTACTTGTTCTGAGTATCAAAGTGGATAAGAACTGGGTTGTGATCGCTACTTAACTCCGGTAGCGAGTGGATTTGAGCGGGCCAATCTAAGCTCTTCGTTATTGCGATGTCAATGATGGAGGCGGAGTTATAGCCGTAGCGTGTTGGTGTGGGCGGGGCTAAGATTTCTAAGCCGTTTTGATCGGCAAAGTTTCTTAAAGCGTTACCTCTAGATGAATTATATGTGCAGCCCCAGCTGGTGTGCTTAGCATTTAGATCTCCGCAGATTATTGAGGATGATCCTAGGTTTTGGATAATTTGTATATGTTTTGGTACAAGTGAGGTTTTAACAGATGGTGGGATGTACATTGAGGTAACAAGTATGGGGTTTCCATCTGCTGGGGTGAGTGCAACGATTGTTGCTTCTACACCTTCTAGTGTGGGTGTTGGAATTTGGTAGTGTGGGAGAGGTTTTTTAACTAATATTGCAGTGCCGCCGGAATATCTGTAAGTCGAGTTGATTCTGTCGTTTCTGTGCGTGGTGTAGTTTGGCATAGAGAATTTTATACCCGGTCCTAGATGTGTCTCTTGTAATAAAATTAAGTCTGGGGAGTGCTTATCAATAAAGTGTCGTAATTCTACATCACGAGACCTTACCCCTAGGGCGTTCCAGGTAACCAGTTTGAGGCCGAGGAGATTGAATTTTAATTACTAGATGTGGGTGGAGTGGCAACTACACCCGCTATGAAAATATTTAGTTTGTCTAAATCATTGGTTGTTTTTGACATATTGTTAAGAACTTCAAAGAGTTTTGGAAATTTGTTGAATAAGTTTTGTAATTCACTTATGGCTGTTATAAAGTTAAAATTATTTTGGGTATTGGTTGTATTACTATTTTTTGGTATAGTAGGGATATTGATCGGCTCAAACTGGTTCGAAGCTTCGACCTGTTTTGTGGCTATGAGTGGCACCATCTGTGGGTTGGGTTTGTTACTTAAGATGTTCGCAAAAGTGAAATCTGTTGTAACAGGCCTGGTTGCTAATATGGTATTTCTTTCGGTGATTTTGCTGGTCAGTCTCCTTTTTTAGGTTTTCTTTTGGGAAACAACGGGCATCCTTGCCATGAGGCCATATGATCTTGCTTGCAGTTTATGCAAACTGGCTTTTCTATTTTTTCTTTTATCTCGCACTCCCCTGTGCGATGATTGGCTCCGCATTTGAGGCATCGGATGTTCATTCTGCACTTCATCGAAGAATGATGAAAGTAATTGCAGTTGTAACACTGCTTGGTGGTCTGCTTTTTCTTGAAGGGTACGATTTTCACTAGCATGTGCATTACTACTTGAACCTTGTATATGTCAAGGGCGTCTTCTGTTCGCCTCACTTCAACCATGAATATGGGGAGAGGAAGTTTGGTTTTTAGTTGTTTGAGTTGGGCTATTATTTGCACTTAAATTCCTTGTGCTTCCAGGTCTTCTTTGATGTCTTCTGGGTCTGCATGCGATGGAAGGCCTTTGATACAGACCTTCAAAGGCCTCTCAGAAAGAGGTTGGATAACATAATATTTGGATCTCATGTTTGTAAGTTGGGTTGTTATTCCTCGATGATCGTTTACCGATTCAGGATTAATCTTGATATATTGTCCGGATAGTTTACAGGTAGCAGTAGGAAAGTTCCCGTTGACTGCCTGAATGATCAAGTTATAATTTTGTGTTAGCTTGAGCATGATTGGTTGAATTTTTGGAGGGGGTGGGGGGAGGTCGGCTTCGGCTTCGTCTGGTTCGCAGTCCGAAAGCGCATCAAAGCTATTGCTGATATTTAGATTATTATTTTGAGGAGTTTGATTTTTACTGCTTTTTGTAGTTTTTGAAATCCTTTATTATCTATGGTTCTTTGTGCTTTAAGAGCTCTACTAGAATTTGTTGTTGCCTCGTGAGGCTTAGTTGCTTGACTGATGTTACAGGATTCAGCCATTCTTTTTCTAAGGTTTTTAAGACTATTGTTATTTACGTTTAAATTTAAATCTTTGTGAATTTTACAATTAGGAACTGGGCAGTGAGAGAAAGTGTTCAGCTCACCTGAGAGTTTCTCCAGGTTGTTGGTAATGGTTCCTTTTTCAGTCTGCAGGTCGGTAGCTGCTTGCGGGTCCTTGTTTATCGGATTTTTCCGCTCTACTTCAATAAGTTCGTTGATGTATCTCAGTCTTGAGTGGAGTACTTTTATCTGATGAATGAGTAATTGTATGGTCTCGCATACTTGTAAATCGCTGGGTTGTGAAGTATTGCTCTCAGGAGGTGCAATCTCCATCGGGTTTATAGCCAGGTCCTCGGCCATATTAGGCTTAATTCGCTCCATATAATTCAGGCGTGCTCGCTCCTCGAAGTCCACACGTAGAATTCTCAGCATGGCATGGCCATTGGCTCAAACTCCCCCCCCCCCGCGCTCACCGTCTTCTTATAGGAGGGTTATATCCCCCCTCCTTTCCCCAGGCTCTTAGCCGAGGTGAGGATCACTCCCCCAACCCCCTTCGCTCACCGTCTTCTTACAGAAGAGTTATCCCCCTTCCCCTCCCCCCAAGTTCTTAGAACGGGTTGAGGGTCACCCCCCC
>BMAW01096361.1:7510-17620 GCA_019974015.1 Nephila pilipes
ATATATATATATATATATATGTGTGTGTGTGTGTGTGCGTGCGTGTATGTAGCTTAATTGCACTATAATTTTTTTTCGATTAGTATTGTAATTCAAAGACAATTTTTTACTCGCCTCTCCAATGAAAAAAATTTCTTAAGCCCCTTACAACTTCCGATATCAGTTTATTTAAGATTTTCAAATTTTAACAAAACATTTGCGCAGAAACTTACGGAATATTATTAGGCTCCTGAATACATTGATTAATTACTTTTTATAAGACGAAATAATTCGAATAACGATAGCCATGCTGAAAATTGAAATAATTTTAATCATTTTTTGAACATTTCTATAATTGTAAAATATTATATTTATATTGCTTTAAACTTTTAAAGAATTTTCAAGCAATTAGAAATTTACCTCAGATAAATATTTTTCTTTGTATGTATCATAATAAATGTAAAATAATAAGCAAGCGTATTTCTATTTTAAGAGTCTTATGTAAGATTCAACTTGAAAATTCTGCGCACATTCTTTTTGTTTCATGTTATTACTTTTAGGTTGTCAAGTATGAAATGGAGCAAAGTTCATGTTATTTATTTCAATTGCACTTAACCTCATTTACACTATCATTTACGTATTCTGGCATAATTTGTTTTTCGTGTGAAAGGTACATCATTTCCTCTTTTTAACGCATATTTCAGTTTGAAAAAATTTGCAATTTTTTTTGTATAGGTGATTAAATGAGACCATAGAAATCAGCGAAATTCCTGTGTTGATGAAGTATGAGTTCTACCGTTGAACCATACACTGCAGGCAGTCACCAATATCAATAGTGTGTTTGGCATTCAAGTGGCTACAAACGCCACTATAGCCCGTTGGCTTAAGAAATTTCGTTCGTTAGAATTCGACCTATCTAATGAACCACGTGGTCGACCCAAGATTCAGGTGGATAATGACATTCTGAAAGCCACTGTGGAAGCGAATTCCAGCCAAAGTGCACGTGAATTATCATTAATGTACAATGTATCAAAGCAAACAATCTTGACTCATTTGGCACAAATCGGTAAAATGAAAAAGCTGGACAAAAGGATACTGCATGAATTGACTGATGCACAGAAGGAAGAAGCATGTCTTTCTCTTCTTTCTCGCATCAAAGCCGAACCATTTCTCAATCAAATCGTTACGTGCGATGAAAAATGAATCATGTAGGATAATCGTAAGCGTTCATCGCAATGGTTGGACAAAGATGAGCCACCAAAAACACTGTCCGAAACGAGACATCCTCCAGAAGAAGCTGATGGTCACTGTTTGATGGTCTGGCTCAGGTGTCATCCACCACAGCCTTATGGAACCTGGCCAATTTATCACTGCGGATGTTTACTGTTATTAACTAGACGAAATGATGAGAAATTTTGCTATTAAACAGATTTTAATGATTAATTTTGGATGACTCCTTTTCTCTTGCACGATAACGCTCGACGACGTGCCGCACGAATGACCGTGTCAAAGCTACAGGAGTTGAAGTTGGAAACTCTCCGTCACCCACCGTATTCACCAGACCTTGCCCCCCACTGACTATCATTTCTTTCAAAATTTAAAAAACTTTCTTCTGGAAGAAAATTCAATTCCGCACAGGCTGTCAAAATGGTGTTTCTCGACTCCCGTGATCGAGGCTTCTACAGCAAAAGAATAAAGGAGTTACCTCTAAAATGGCAAAAGTGTATCGATTATATGGGTACATACTTTGATAAAAAATAAAAAGTTTATATTGAAAAAAAAAAAAAACGAATTCAATTATGTGCATTTTTTGCTCCATTTCATACTTGACAACTTAATATAAAGATGACTTTACACAACGCCATCATAAATGCATTCCTTAAAAAATCGTTTGCTGATATTGAGATTTCTTTACTCAAGCTTCTAATGGCGATTCAATATTTAGGGATGTTGCCTTGTACAGTAGAGTTAAATTAATGAAGATATTACTGTCCCGTTCCAAAATTTGGAATATATGGAAGAAAAATTGGAAACTGAAGGGTTGACACTATTAGGGTTGTTAAAATATTTAATCAGAATGAAGGGATGATTCCTTATGAGCATATTTCTTTAATTTTTCTAATATATTTTTTAGCTTTTGGCCTCTATGATATGTTTCACACCCAGATTTTAAGTCGCTAAATTCATCTATAATTCTTTCCCCTCCAATTTTATTACAATTATTGCAAAAGTAGTCAAAACCTTTTATTTTTTATCTCCGAATTACGCTTGTAATTTCTATTGGATTAATTTCAATAATCTTTGCTATTGCTGAAGAACGAACATTTTCATATCATAATCATTTTACTTTAAGATTAGATTCTTTTTATACTTCTAGCAGGATCAAAAGGAAAATTTTAAGTGCTTTGACGGAACTTACAAAGCCTCATGTTGATTACTTCATTGAATATCTCATCAAGTGTTTCCATCTCGAAATTCCTCTTAGAGAATTTTCACAAAAAATGTCAGAAACCTTCATCTTGGTATGAAATAGTTAATATTGTTCCCATGCAAGTTAAAAATAAGCACTTACTTTTAAATTGCTTTACTATATATACATATTCATATACTTTTGTCAAATATTGTATTTGCGAGAGAATATGAGGCGATTTTTTCCCAAGAAAATAAAGTCTATAATCTATATGTTGTCTATAGCTTTAAATTTGGAATTTTAATGAAGAATTAAACTCATCGCTGATTATGATGACTTTATGGTTAAAGTTTTTTTTTACCTTTGAACGAAATTCTTTAAATTTTTTGACATTAAAGAAGTTGCTAAAACTTTAATTAAAACGAACTTTTACAAGAAATTTTAATATACTGGTTTAAGAAATGAGTGTAGATATAATGTGAGAGGGTTTATAATTCATTGTTTAATCAATACGTCTAAAATCAAAGATATAAAGAAAAGTTTTGCCGAATTTTTTAGAATCGAACCGAAAAGATCAGTAATGCTACTATTGAGGTCTCTCTCACTCTCCACCCTTGATTACATGTTATTGACCGAATCTTGATACTACTACTAAGCTTATGTTCTTAAATAAGGGGCGGAGAAATTGAGATGTTTTAAATAAATAAAGTTTTTCTCTCCAGTGAGAATTGCTTCAAATATTAATCACAACTTAATTCTTGGCTACATTGCAATTAATGATATCATATATTGAATTTAACTGATAATTAGTTTGGATTCGCTTAACTGTTTTTAGATTTTCATAATCATGGCAACTAAGGTTTCAGTGCTTTTAAAAGGAATGAAGATTTAATGAAAATGTTTAATATTGTATTGCTAAGTTTAACGATACGTAAATAAATTCTAATGCCATAAAAGTTGCAGAAAACTAACTACCTTAACTTACATAAGTTAGGGTTCACAAAAATAATCATAGAAAGGTTTTCTACCAGTGGCGAAGCAGAAAATTTTCTTTTCATGTGCATATTTAATCAGAATTAATCATCACGATCTTAAAATCTAGTGTAATGACTGAAATATAAAGGAATTTTTAGCGTCATTTAAACAGTGAAATAAGTCATTAAACAAATTTCAATACTTTGTATTGACATAAAATTGATGATAAGTGTAATAGATGTATTCCAGGAGAAAAAAGTTTTTTAAAAGGTAATAAAAAAAAGTACATTAAAAGAAAAATATAGCTGATTTAGTTTGGTCTCTCATTTAGTTCTTTAACTACTAAATTTCCCCTTCATAAATGCTTCTAGTAAAAAATTCTTTTAAGATTGACAGTAACTGGGAGAGGGAAAAGTAGCACATTGATTGATTGATTTTGCATTTGATGTTGTTCTAAATCAACAGTAGCCCATTGTCGAAGGATCTCATTATTTTGCGGAAGACAGCACTTCCCTTTCACATTTTCTACTCTCTTGATTTCACATGTGGTCCATATGACGGATGTTAAGTGAAAAAATAATTCACCAACAACAAGGTTCGGGAGAATAATTCCTTGTAGTTTCAAATGGGGCTTTGAATAGGAAGCCTGAAAAAAGCCGGGATTGTTGAAAGATTCAAACTATGACACTTCCAAGGGCACTATTAAATATTTTGGGTGAAATGATCAGGCATTACTTATGTAGGTCATTAGGTATTTTTGTAAAAAGAATGACTTTATTCTAAGTTATTGTTAATCATGAATAGAAACATTCCAGCATTTTAATCTTTGTAGATTCTAACCAGATACTTTTGGATCACTTCGATTGTTATCTTCATGTTAAAAAGTTTACATAATATGCAATTTTCAATGTAAAATTCACATTTATTCTTAGGTCTTGAAATGCAATGCTTTATTTAAAAGAATTCGAATTTTTTTTTTGGAACATACACAACGGAATAAATATCAAATAATGTTTTTTCTGATAAAAGTTTTCTCACAGGTGATTAGAATTAGGATTTGATTGGATGGGTTTACATACTTCTTAAATTAAAGTTTGTGTGAAATTAAGTTCTTCAAAGCAAATGCTGATGAAAGAACTTTGCGAATTTAAAGCTAAACAATGTATTAGCATGAAGAAAGATACAAGTGGAATGAAATTAATAAGCTGAAATTAAATGATTTTTAAGTAAAAATTACGAAAGAGGAAAAGGAATTTCACTCAGCCACTGAGTTTCTTTCCTCCCAAAAAGTAATTAGTTAAATTATGATAATCAAGAAAAATTTTTCTCCCTGTTTCTCAAGTGCAGACTTTACTTTGAAGACTGAGAAGTGAGCAGACTTTACTCATTGTTACTCTGAAAACTCCAGCGTGGCTCTAGTTTCATCATGTAGAGAAGAGTCATAGTTACAAATAAATACTGTTTAAAATATATTTGAAGACAAGAAAAGAACACCTTTGGTAGGTGTTATTGCAGCGAAATATCGTCAGTAAATATTTTTCGTATAAATGCTGAAATGTCATTGAATGAATCACAACTGGGAAAAGAAGTTCTTATTCGAATTTTTTTTCACTCTTTAGTTTGACAGCATCAATGGCTTCGATGCAGCATGAACTAATTGAGACAGCAAGTGTATTGTGAATGCTTTATAATTTGGATATTGAATATATATATAATGGTCAATAATTAGAAATAAAATTCCAGAATAAGTTTCTTTAATAAGATGGGAAATCGAATCAAGAGAATTAATGCAAATTCAACAATTTACTTTCAGTTAATATGTAATCCTCGAAAGCGACTTTATTCGCTTCTGAGAAAACATGATAGCCATTTTAAAAGATTCTGAATCAAACGCAATTTGTGTACATTTTTTATAAAAATGTACTTAAACTTGGAAAGGTATATCAATTGACGGATAGCGGCGCCTTTCCTTTATTTTAATTATTCAAAAATGACTTTCCCAGAAAATGTCATGCCTCAAGCTACATAAATTTTTTTTTATCGAAGCATGTGAAAGAATCGGAGAAAACGAAAGCTTTGAACTTTCTTTTTCGCTTTTGAAATTTCACCAATAATAATAATAAAAAGAACCATCTTGTATATGAGTGAAAAAGGTTAGCGCTTGATCCTAGAGTGAATGATTCCCTACCCCCGTATAATGTAAATCAAAATCATTTGCCAAATTTATCCGAAAGCTACAAGAAAACTATCGTAGCTAGGGCATTAGGGTGTGAAGGGAGACATGGCTTTCCAATCAGCCGAATAGAAAAGCCGCGACAAATGTGTGAAAGATAGAAACTGCCATTAGTCTGAACGATTTGGAACTTCCGCTGGGTGGGTTCCTGTGACAGTAAGTAATTGTTGTCATTAGGAGTAACGAGGATTGTTCGTTCAGAATTATTCTTCCATTTTAAAGAGATGCACCGGGATTGCTTTAACACTGCCGATGAATACCCATCGGAGGAGGTGGCAGAAAAAATAAAAAAACAAATCTTCGCGTTAAGTAGGTGGTGTAACGACGTTCCGAGTAATGATACTCCATTCAGATGGGTGATTTTTAGCGGGTAAAATATTACCGCACACAGAGCACTCTTATCGCATTAGAAATGATGGGGAAGTTATGACAGAAGACCATTAATGGCCTTTCTTTCAGTCGGCCTGAAAGGAAGTCATGCATTGGCTTCAAAAGTTTGCACCAAAAACACACACAAACGTTATTTAGAGTTAATAAAACTAATGCCCTTCACTTGTTAAAGATTAAAAAAAAAAATTCCCAATAAAAAAAAAAGAGGGGGGGGGGAGATATCAAATTTCACTACATTCAATCCTAGGATTTAAAGGACTCACATTTGATATCCGATGGTGATAAGGGACTCCTAATAACAATTTTTCACTTAAGTAATCTGTACATAATTTGTCGCTTAATAATTACCACAAATTTTTTTCTTAATGAATTACGAGCGATGTCTATTTTTGATCCTCTGTCAATAAAAATTACATGATAATTTTTTAAGAAAAAGCAAAGATTGTGTCATAATTTTCAACTCTGACTTTTTTATGAATTCGTTTGTATCATTGAAAAGAGAAAACGAATTCTTTTGGAATGCACTGAAAACAATTTTGTATTTCAAACATTTAACTGTGTTGAGTTTTGAACAGAAAACAAGAAATATATTATTGTTTGTAAAATGAAATATAGTTACTAATAGAAATACTTTCATCACAGGCACAAACAATTATTCAATAAAACGTGATGAAAATGATTCCCTTCAATACACGTGCGCTCCAACCCACATGCTCTAAGGTGTCACGATTTAATACATCTTTAATACATCTGTCTTTTAAACTTTTTGTGAAGGAAAAACATTTCTCCAATGAACTGAACACGGAGCAGTACAAAATGATATTGAACATCTTTCTAAATATTAATGTTTTTAAAATTTCTTCAAAAATTGGCTCGTTTTCCGTGTGCAGTTTATTACAGCGAATTTATATTGAAAACGAATTATAAATATATGGATATTATTTTAAAAGGGAAAGATCTCTTTCAATGCTTATTCCCCCCCCCCCCTCTTTTGAATTCGCTCAGATCTTCGTCAACTCAAATATTGTTCCAAAATGTCACTTTGAAAAGTACACATATTCAATCACACTGGAAAAATATATAATGCCCGTTCTTGAAATGCAGTCTGATCTGTTGATTCCATAAACTTCAACGATACCCTGAAGTGAAAAAGTATTTTATCTAAAAAGGCAGTTTTATGTAAAAATTAGCTTGATCCAGATTTTTTGTAGTCTGCAAGTTAGAGAGAAAAATTCAAAAACTATCTTGCTTCATATAAAGTAAATGGAGATCATTTTAAGTATCAAATTCATTTTATCTCAGCTTTACACACCCGCTTCACGTCAGATTTTCAGATCCTAAGTAGTTGTGAGCAATCCTTTACAATATGCAAGAAAAACTCTCTCTACAGTAAATAACTTTTTATAATAAATTAACTTTTTACTTAATAACAAATGAATGAAAAGAAATTCATAATTTTTTAAAAATAATATCATTATATGGATACATTGAAAACACTTTTCTTTTGACATTCTACTAACGAGAATCTTTTCAATTATCGTATGAAATTTATACGGAAACATTGATAAGCAAATTGAAAGAAACTAAAAATGTAAAATATTCCATTCTATTTGATTATTAACATTTAAAATAATACCTTAATTACACACTTTTCATAAAATTATATTATGATTTAGAACTGATGAATTCTATGATGGTGATAATTATTTCTTCGAAAAAAGCAAAGATGTTCGCAATTTATTTAGAACAGTTAATTGTAATAACTTTAATATCCATCCTTTTAACGAGTAGATTTACAAGATGTTTAAAATCGAAAACGGAAGTGTAATCCTCCATGACTTGTGCATATATTTTTGATTAAGGATTTTTTACGAACTCACTTTTCACAGTTGCCATTTAACTAAATTTTTATATCTGTTCATAATGTTACAAAATATAATCACAGGAAAAATACTGATCTTAAAAATAATGGTAAGCAAGAGAAGTATAATATATATATATATATATATATATATATATATATATATATATATATACAGTCATGGACAAAAAAATTAGCGCACCACGAAGGAGTCGTCAAAATGAAATGAAATTTTACATACGTAATGACTACTTTGATATAAGTAAATGATTAGAAAATCAAAGAAAAAGGATCATTTATTTCAGAGAAAAAGGCAAAAGAACGCAGAATTTAATATCCTGTAGCGCGAATGCACGATGCGATACGATCCGGCATTGAGGCATACAAGTTATTTATGTTGTCTTGAAACATTTCATCCCATATTTGCTGTTAGCTTGCCTCTAGAATGCCCAACTCGCCGTCCCAAATGATCCCAGATATGCTCGATTGGAGACCAATCTGGGGATCGGGCAAGCCAAGGAAGGGTAGTAACATTGAGGAGACAGTCTTGTGACTCCCTTGCCGTGTGAGGCCGAGCATTGTCTTGTTGAAAAATGGCTTCTGGGAGCCGTTGCATGAGTGGCAACACATGTGGTTGCAGGATGCTATGGACTTCCGTTGGGCTGTCATGGTGCCAGGCAATGGCACCCCATACCATCACACCAGCTGTGGGAGTGGTGTGTCGCTGCAAAGCAAAGGCAGGATTGAGGCGTTCACCACGAGGTTTCCACACACGAACACGATTGTCATCACTGCTGAAATTGAATCTGGATTCGTCGCTAAAGACGATCTGGTTTCATTCCGCTGTAGTCCAGTTTCTTCGTGCGCGGCCCCACTTCAAACGGACGCGTTTATGGGTGGGCTTCAAGGGCAGCACACGTAATGGGAGCCGCGATCTCAAATGTCCTTCACCCAGGAGCCTTCGTATGGTTCGAGAAGACACAGGGGCCCCTAGTGAAGGTGCTACCTGTGCCTGGATGGCGGCCGATGAAGCAGTTGGCTGTACGCGTGCATTTCTTACGATGTGGCGGTCTTCTCGACGACTGGTCTGTCGAGGGCGTCCTGAGCCTGGTCGTGTACATGACATATCTCTCTCTTGGATCCACTGGTCCCAACACCTCCTCACAACACAATCAGAGTGGCCTAATTGACGAGCTACTCACCTAGCTGACCACCCAGCTTCCATCATGCCGATGATTCTCCCTCTCTCAAACTGCGACAGCTGCTCATATTGTCTTCGAAAACAGCGTAATGGCATGTCTACCTCAGCTCTTCCTTTGTAAACGATTCAGCACACTCAAACAAACTTTGGTTACCTGTTTTATACTCCACGGAGAACGACGTTAAACGCCTTCTACCGGCTATACGTAATGCGCAATCACGCTGCATTTCTAATCATTTGCTTATCTTCCCGACATGTACCTTCATGCCAAGGTTTGGTACGATCCCGCAATTATTTCTTGGTGCGCTAATTTTTTTGTCCGTCAAGAGTGTATATATATATATTATATATATATACACGAGGGCAATTCAGAAAGTAAGGAACGTTTTGGAATTAAAAAGAAACTAAGTACAAGAAGAAAAAAAATTTATTATATACATCAGAAAGAGCGACTAAAATTCTACTTTTCTACATAGTCACCAAAGAAATTGAGGCATTTATCATAGTGGTTTACAAGCTTTGAAATTCCTTCGTCACAGAATTCTGCCGCGGTAGCTTAGCTTTTGTGTGACAATTTCAAACAACAAAGTCCTTGAAACTTGTGGAAAACTAAGCGAAAGCCCTGTTATAGTGAAACGGTGGTTTTCACGTATCTTTTCATCAACTTTCACGACCAATTCGTCAATCACAATGCTAGGGCATCCACTCTTCTCTTCCTCGTGAATGTTAGTTTGGCCATTTTTAAACTGAATGCACCATTTCCGTATTGAACTTCCATTCATTACGTTGTTTCCGTACACTTCACTCACTTGCCGATAAATTTCCATAGGTTTTAAGTTTTTTGCAACAAAAACCGTATCACAGACCGCACACTTTAAATTTGAATATCGAAAAAACGGGCAGCGTGGAAATGTTCCCGTTGTGATGACTGGACGCCGACTGAGATGCCGAGCACGCAGACACCAAAATATACGTGATCAGCGCGCTCCTAGCGACGTCAGAATGAAACGTTCCTTACTTTCTGAATAACTCTCGTGTATATATATATATATATATATATA
>BMAW01096361.1:17720-34920 GCA_019974015.1 Nephila pilipes
ATATATATATATATATATATATATATATATATATATACATACAGGTTTTATATACTAATTATGATAAATGCATGTTAATTTTTTAGTGAGTGAGAAAAATAAAATATATCAAAATAGGTGCATATGCGTAGATGGGTGAGGTTCGGAAATGAAGAAGAAGCAATTGCAATGATAAAGATGGTCTTTGAAAAGTAAATGATTTCGAAAGCCTTCGACTAGTTCATCCATCCCTCAGACGAGATCATAAAACAAGGGACTGAAAGTTGTAAGTGCTTTGGGATTTAAATTTATAATTAAGCAATAATGAAATATTTTATTACGTGTTATTGTGTTCATCAAGAGATGTGATATAAAGAGAATCAATAATTGATTAATTTTCTTATAATTGTGGGAAAACTCTTCGGAATAATTTAAAACTGATTATATTTACAATAATTTTTGAATTGAGAATGTAAAACAAACATTTTTCACAATATGTTTATGAATTCTATAGTAATGTGTACATATCCAAAGCTATGTAAAAATATAAATAAGTAGCCCACTAAAATCAAAAGTGTTCTCCCTTGTTAATAACAAAGTTCTTTTGATGATCCCTTCTCATATCTATTTTTGATGATTCCTTCTCATATCTATTTTGATAGTTCCTTCTCATATCACCTTTTAGTATAATTTAAAAAATATTTACATAATAACGGCGCAATATAAAAAGCTCAAATGTCAAGTAAATTTTAAGCAGATTTGCTATTCTTTTTTATCACCAATCCATTGGGAAAAATAATACTTAATTTGAAAAACATACGTTTTCATTTCATGTTTTACAAACTTAGAAGCAACATGATGATTTTTAGCGACAGACCGCGTCATTTTGAGTCACGGCCGAATGACGACTTTCGTCATATTCTCCTTAACTCCTATAACTCCAGCTTGAGGACATTGAGCCCGGACAAGTTTTAACGTACATCTAGCCCCTGCGTGACGAATTTTTAGTGACACAGGGACTCAAAACCACGACTCGACTAAAACAATGAACCCCCGACCATGATCATTTCATCACCACAGTCGCAATTATGTTGCCAAAAGGCGTCAGAAAAAAAAGGAAAGAAAAATAACAAGTATTGTTCAAAGATCAGATCGTAGGCTTTGAAGTATCTTCTGGTGTTTTAATTTTTCATATAATCCTAATTGACTGCCTGATTATTTTGCCTTTAAATAGTTTTTAGATAAATTTCGTTTACATTTATTATTACACTTTAAGATGGAAAAACTACATACTTCAAGATTAATCTAATCGTAACATTAATTAATTTTCGCCGTTCCTTTCAGTCAGTTATATCAGAATAATAGATAGCTAGATTTTCAGAGTACTATAAATAAAAATCTGGATAGTATGTTCATGCTACAACATTTTATTTCATCTCATGACTTAGACCGTACCAATACCTCACATACGGGTCCACGTGTAGTATGAGACTATTTTAGGGAGTAAAGCGATGGCGACCAGAGAATAGAATCTGAGCTCGTGGGGCAGATGACCTGATAATTTTTTACTTAAGCACAGCGACGTTTGCAATCTCTATGCTTGGGATCTCACTGACTGCAGTAGAATTGCTTTTAGTGATGAGTCCATGCTTTGTATTGGGCACAAATGGCCAGTGAATACATGTTTGGAGTGCCATGGACAGTATTAGGATGTTAACCAGCTTAACGTCCGAAAACCAAGAATTATGATTCAGTATTTTTTTCTTTTGATAGCCTGGTCTCTTTGGTTCACACTTGTGACACCGCTACGACATGGTACGTCAGTATACGGTACTTCGACGATATTCTGAAACTCTTTGTGGTGTCCTCGCTTTCACATCACTTTTTTTCGATATGTAAATGCCTCACATAACACTCATTTCTATTGACTAGCTTCCGTTTGCCAAATTCTTCTATTGCCATCTAGATCAGTAGATCTCTCCTCCAAAGAGAAAATTTCGAGTATGATTACCAATCGTTGTCTCAGGATCTTATTGAACAAATTCCACTGATGAAGAAAGTTTGGCAAGAAATTCGCTAATTCTCCGAATCAGTACCAAAACTAAGCATGTATGAAAGCATAAAAGTGAGATACGCCTTCCTAATTAATCCTCTATATGTATTTCTCGAATTCGACATTTAGTTCATCTGAAGTTGTAATAATTTCTTTTTATTAATCGCATCTACCAATTTTTCTCTTATTCGAATTATTCTTTGTGTATAACTTTTTTTTTGTTTTAGAAAATGAATTGAATACATGACTAAGTAGAAGCGTTTAGATACGATATTTTGTTGTTATAAAAATCCTGTTTCGTATTTTTCATAGAGTTTTTCATATACAGGGATTTCATGGGCCAAATCTTTAGTGAAAGTGCAATGTACATATAGAAGCATTTATTGTATAGCAACATGGAGTCGGAAAAGAAAACTGTTGGGATAAAAAGGGAAAATGATGAGAAAATGAAAAAAAAAAGCTTTTGTTTTGCGCTCACACACTCAGACACACATTAAAAAGTACAGTAAGTGATCAAATGTACCACTATCACCTTCCGTATAGGAATGAGGTGTCTAACAAGTGACTGATGTACCCTTCCAAAGATGCAGTTGTTTCATGAATAGTTGCAACAATGATTGTAAGTCTATCAATGAAATACTCGTCATAATGAATAGGAGTCTCGTAGTGTCTTAATGTGTTTCCATAAGAAAAAATCCGTACTTGATAAACTGGTTGATCATACTGCCCAAGGAAATGATCCACCTTGTTCAATTCATTGAGCGCCAAATGTGGCATTGAGATAATTACTGTCCATTGTCCAAGACCTGCGCTCTGTGATCACATAGCTTATCGAATAGCAACTAGAATATTATCAAGTAAGTCTGGTAATACAGCCTCCAGAAGCATGAGATATATCGTGCTGCTGAGTGGATGGGGTAGCAAGAAAGCTACCCCATCCACTCAGCTGAGCTTATAAGGAAATCATTCTCGATTACCTCCCCCATTTTAACAGAGAAACATTTCTGGACAAAGCGTGGACATGTAATTTGGGAGGTTAGAAATGACCCACACATGAGAATTCCTTCGAACTATTCTTATCAATACTTTCAGACTGATGTAAGAAAAAATATCTTTATGCTATATATATATATACCGCCTATATGCTCTATACAAACAGAGCCTATAATCTCCTTATGTGATCTTAATATTAGCGGATGTGTCATAACTGTACAATAAGTATCTGTTAATACAGAACGACAACATAATGAGTATGGGGGCAAATAAATACTAAAAGAAACTGATAAGTCATGGAAATAATCCCGAAGTTATCTTCCCGCAATCAATACAATGTTTTATAAAAAAGATATTTATTAGATAGATTACATCCAATATATTATTAAGATACTTTATTTGGTGACGAGTCGCAAATGTTGATGTTGAACCTTAATGCCTGCTTCATACCGATTGCTTTACATGGAAGACATGACGAGTGTACAAATATTTAATATCTGAACAGTGTCCGTGAGGAACAAGGCAATAATCAACAACGGATATATATATGCTTTATAATATGTGTATCTAAACTATGACTGTTTGAGGGCCATATTGCAAAAAAAAAAAAAAATTCTGGACCAAATTGAAAGAAAAAAAAAATTGCTGGGCCACACATGCAATATTTTTTCAACAAATTGAAATAAAAATTAACTCTATATAGTTTTATTAAAATAAATTAACTCCTTTTTATTATATTTTTTTAAAACTTGAATTAGATATGTATAAGTACGTATTTGTTTTAAATTTGTAAAAGTTTCGTTTCATTTAGTTTAGATTTCATAAAAAAGGAAAAAATTCGAATTAATGAGGTGGATGAATTTACTTTTATTGAACAAGCAAATCGATATCGGGTTCAATAGACGAAGTATCAATTCTTACTGCATTTTCAGTGATCTTTGACCTATTTTTGATTTTTGTAAGCTTCATTCTTGAAAATAATTGTTCACAAATATGAGTACTACCAAATTCTGAAGACATTAATAAAGCATGATTGTGAGAAATAGGATATTTATCGAGGGGTAGGTAATCTTTATAAGACTCCAGTAAAGAAGCATTCCCAAATTTTTTGTGCAGCATATTTTGTGCAACTCACGGATTTATGTGCAGCCAAAGCACTGAAATGTGTCAAATCTTACTTTTATTTCATTAAGCCGAAATTTCAATTTTCTTTCAAACGCTGTAATTGTTTGGAACATGTTATTAATAAATTGATTTTTTCTTAGAAGTCTCAAATTTAAATCATTCGAATGTTCTGTTAAGTTTACTAAAAAAGCTAAATCTAAAATCCAATCTTCGTCCTCAAAATCATTCGCAGGTTTCCCTTTTGTTCCATAAATATTTTTGTTTCAGTTATCAAATCGTAAAATCTTTTGAGCATTCTCCTCTTACTGAACCAACTTACTTCTGTATAATAAATAACATCTGCAAATTCAGAGCCCATTACTTTAAAAAACTCTTCAAATTGTCTATGATTAAGTCCTTTTGCTCTTATAAAGCTAATGGTTTTTATAACAACGCTTAATACACTTTCCATTTTTAAAAATTTTCCACATAAATTACCTTTATGTATATTACAATGATATGCCATCAAGATCGCATTGCCGGCAGTGACGGCTTCATTAATAATCGTTTTAAGGAATCCCCCATTTTTACCAACCATGGCAGGGGCTCCATCGGTTATGATAGCTGATAAATTTTTCATAGATAAGGAAAACCGTTTCATCGAATAAATCTACAGACTTGGTTGTGTCTTTTAACGATACTAAAGCAACCATTTCTTCCGTGATATTATAATTTTATAGATTTCTCTAATAAAAAATTGCCAATTGTGCCGTATCAGAAGCGTCAGTGTTTTCGTCCATGGCTAAGGAAAAAAAATTTAAAACTAGTACAATTACTTTTTAAAGATTTTCAACTGAATGTGTAAATTTAAATAGTTTCATAATTTGCGTTTGGGCCGCACTTTAGACAAGCATGCTTTATAGCACTCTTAAAATTAGGACAGGCAGAGGCTTTATAGAATCATTGCTTTTATTGTCCCATCTTTTAATAAAATTATTCTTTTCGGAAATAGGAGACATTTACTCGTACATAGACATATTCGATTATCAAGGAGGGATTTGATGCTTGAAACGACTCATTCAAATACATCGTGGAAATATGAATAAGCAGTTTCGAAAGAAGTATTTAATGCTTCAATAAGGAAATATAATTTAACGGTAAAAGAATCAATTTTGTACCAAAGAAAAATCTGAGCTAATCACAGTAAAGATTTATTGCTTGCTTAGTGGCCACCTGATTTCCACCTGAAGTTCAGACATAGGATGAAAAAGATCAAACACACGCGCTCTACTTCATTTGCTCGCAAATTAGAAAGCTAAAACGACAAGTAACACGCGCTCTGAGTACACATCAAAAAGATGACCGAAATAAGTAAAATGAATCCTGTATCATTGTCGGTCCCCGACTAATGTGTCAATAGCGTGCCAGCACTGCATAAGGCCTTGTCATAACGAATTTGTTTCGGCATTACTTTGGTTAATACTCACGCCAATGAATTCTCTCTCTCACACATCCCACTATTTTATCCCCCACCTCATTTCGACAAAAGTTTCTCATGTATTTAAATCGGGTATTTGGGAGCAGTTGGTTTTCTTTTTATTCATTAATCATTTATGAAACAGTTGCAAACGTCCAGAATTTTTTTCACATAACCCCTGCCTTCGAAGGTAATTTGAAATGAAAGCGGCTTTTGATTTGAATTGACATTTTCTTTTGCCTTGGGATGAATTTTTTTAGAAATTTAATTCTGTCAAAAGGCTACTATTAACTTATTTTGAAAATCAACGTGCATTATTTATCATCTATTTGTCACGCCCGTTAAAGTTTTACATTTATGTGATAAAGAGCAAGTGAAATTAAGAATTTATAAAAAAAAATTGAGTAATGAAATAATATATACATATATAGTGAAAAAATTATTTGATTACAATGAGGATAAATACGTTAATGTAATATTAAAATAAAAAAAAAAGAATTATTAATGTACGTTCAAGATGCAGTGCTTAGCACTTATTTTGGTAACTACATAAGGAACGAGATAAATTTACTTCTCAATTTCTTGAGCTTCAAATTAGAAGAAATTGTATCGGTTCAAACTGAGAGAAAATGTAGTCATTAAATTTGTTACGCGATTGAAAGTATAGTACTCTAGCATTAAAAAAAACTCTTAATTTTTAGAGAGGTAAAAAGGCTTTCATTGAATAATTGTTCTTATAAAGTGTCTTAAAAGGGGCAACTGGAGTCGTAGAAATTAGTTTCTTCTATCATGAGTTTCATTTTGCTTTATGTATTTGTTTTGCTGTAAAATGTATGTATTTGTTTTGCCCAATACAGTCATTTGCATATTGAATATTCCCTGCTGTTTTGAATGAAAGTTATTCTAGATAACATGAGGGTTATTGACTGCAGATATCACAACTTTGATTCACGAGATCCTATAGAATATGACTCCTTCCTCTCCTACCTAACACTCCGCTGCTACAGATGTAGTACGCGTGCGCCAAATGCCTCCGACCGACAGATGTAAGAGTGAAATCTTCTCTTTCGAATGCAGTGCTCTCTTCCGTAAGGCTGTACGGATTTGTTTCCAGAAGCTTCTCTTTCGACGCTTCTGAAAATAAATTCGTACAGTCGTAGTCTTCATTCGTTTTAATTATTTTTTGTTCCGCTGGAAAAATGATAAATGTAACAACAGAGCAACGAATTATTGTGAAATTTCGCGTGAAATTTGGAAAAACCGCTGCTGAAAATTATAATTTATTGAAGGAAGTGTATGGCAATGTATGTTTATTACGTGCACATTTTTTGGAATAGTTTAAGCGTTTTTCAAGATGGCCGAGAAGACGTTGAAAAGGATTCACGCCCGGGTCGCCCTACTATGTCAAAAGCGGATGACAATACCGAAAACATCGGTAATCTGGTTTCATCTGATCGTCTCTTAAGTATAAGAGCAATTGATCAGAATGTAGGAATTGAAAAAGAATCTGTACCACAAATTTTACATAACAATTTCAACATGCAAAAGGCGTATGCCAAAATAATGTCTAACATTCTGATGATTGAACAACAAGAAGCTAACAAAAATATTTGTAATGACATTTTGAATGTCATTGAAAATTACCCAAATTTATTGGAAAGAATAATAACGTGTGACGAATCGTGGATTTTACTTATGATCCTGAAGCGAAGCACCCATTCATGTTCAGGAAGAGCCCATATTCCTCGAGAGCCAAAAGAGTTGAATCCAAATTCGAAGCAATGATCATTATTTTTTTCGATATTCATGGGATTATATACCTTTACTGGATTCCGGAAGGTCAAACTATTAATCAACATTATTACGATTCTCGTAATGCTTTAGTGCATTTAAAATGTCTTTAAGGCTTTTAAAAATATATTTGTAAATATTCTATCTTTCTTTCTTCATTTATTACATAGAAAATTTTTTATTTTGAATTGCGATTTTCTACACTTGAATTTCTTTTCTTTCTACTTGAAGTATTTTGTAATAAAAATCAATTCAGATATTGTTTTTAACATGTCATAAACTAATAACTTTACTTTACTTGCAATAAAAAGAATTATTTAGCTTAATTTGATAATTCTTTATTATTTTGAGTAATTTACTTTTATAAGTACAAAAAATTTGGCATAATCAATGAAAATGTTATTATTATTACAAAATTAGTGAATTGATGTGTTCTTTGTTTCATACAAAATTTAATTAATTTTAATTTTTAAGCAAATTATTAGTATTATTTCTATTTTTATTGCATAAAATATTATACCAAAAATATAATATTTTTTGGTAAGAATAAATAATTAATGGATTATTTTATATCATATATATTTCATTATTTGGAAATAAATTTTTAATTTCTTATTCATGTTTAATCTTTTTATTAGTAGTTTTAGAAGAAATTCATGTCGTATAAAAATGTTATCGAGAAAAGTTTTATAAATTTGAGAGCTAGTTTTTAACATAAAGCTTTCAAAATTTTCTTTCACCTTTGTTGTACAAAACAGGATAATTTCATATTTTCATGACGCGAAAGCAAATAGGTATTACCAATATAGATAAAACCGTACTTAAAAATAGTTCAGCTCAATATTTTTATTATCAATTAAAACTATGCAACTGTTTAAAAATTTATTTGTAAGTTACAATGCAATTTGCGGATAATTTACACACAAGTATGTATCCATAATTTGACTGAACAGTACAGAAACTTTTTGAAATTATTTACTAATATTAGAATTACTGAAGGATAATTTTTGATTTTACATAAACGCAATATGTTCAAATTATGTTCCATTGGATTGCCTAATTTTAGGAAGAATGTGTGCTTTAATTATTACACTGACAAATGGTATCTTTTTACAAAATTGAGCTGAGTAATTTTGTAAAATTATAAGAAAGTAATTATGTTCACCATATATGGACACACAAAATATGTATTCCAAAAAGAAGAAAAATTCATCTTCAAATAAATAATTAATTAAAATTTTAATTATTTCAATATATTTTATTGTTTCATAATTCTCATTACAGTAAAATTTAATATTTTTCAGTGATCTTTTTCTTAATTTCTCAGAATTTTTTTCACCATTCTGTGCATTTATTTTTTTCTATCAGACGCTAAGAAAAACAATAAAAAAATAGTTACCTATAATTTTGTGGGTTTCTTAAAAAAAGAATTATTTATTAAAATCCTTATTCCATGAGTAGAATAATTTGATATATTATACTGATTGTAAAACAGACTTGGAACTATAAATGCATGACCGTCGTGAAAAATAAAAAGCAAAGAAAAAAGAATTCAAAATGTTTAAAGTTAAATGAAATAATATGGCACACTCTGTTAAAGAAAGTTAAAATAATTAAATAATATTACAGCTAAAACTATGAAATATTTTGTTTAAATTTATAAGAGTTCTAAAATTAAAATAAGGTGATATATTATTATTATTAATATTATTTGTAATTCTGTCATTTTTAGGGTACCATTTCCTCATAAGTTTGCATGAATAAGTAATTCAAAAATAAAAGAAAAATATTTTGAAACTGCATTCAACTCATCCTTGTTTGATAATTTCTTTACATAATAGCGATGAAAAATTAAATCTTTATCAAAAGTTTTAATTACTATGCGAAACTCTAAATGCGAAAGAAAAAAAAATGTTTTAGATATATTCTAATAACAGTACTCGAAAAAGGAAATAATTTTAACAAAATTAAGACATACTGGATGAAGTGTGTTTTAGAAAATACAACATACTATGCTCAGTTGAGCAAGTGTTGAGTTTAATTGAACTGATCAAAATTAATTTTTTAAAAAAAAACCTTGGAAAACATGACTGTTATACACTAGTTTATTTGTATGTTTATAACAGTTTATTTTTACCATTTATTTCCTTCGTTTGTATTAATTTATGAAATGCTGGAAAATATTGAAAGTCTTTTGCTTATTGATATTTTTGATGTAAAAATTTTAAAACTTCGAGAGAAATTAAAACGGAAACTAGTAATGCCTATAATATTTCCCCCTATTTTTGTCTTCAACAATCTTTAAAAAACAAGTTCTTATAAATGCAATGGAATTTTTAAACACAAGAAAAATGCAATATTGAATATATAATTTGTAGTAAGAGGGCAGTTTTTGTGTGCGCTTTCGTCGTTTATTTTAATCCTAAAATTCTGCTGAGTGGGTTGCATTTCTCTACTTTATCATTACAAAAGTTGTTTGCAAACAAGACATTCTACTTCATTTTTTTTTCTTTTTTTTTTTAAAAAAAATTAAAATTAAAAATGATATACTATCGTACTTGGTTTTTAGAATTCCGCTGTAGAAAACATTTTCTTTTCTTTCGTTGCTAACATTAGAGAGTTAAAATTCGTATGACAGATAAAACGTCATCAAATCTCTTTAACGTTCAGCCATTCTAAGCCTATCACCTGGATCTTTAAATCTATCTAAATAATGGTATAACCTCCTAAAGGAAAGACATAAGTCGTAACAAACGTTATATAAAGGGAAACGAGGTAATTACTTTCAGGGGCACTATTCTTTCGCAAATGTCGCCTTCATTCTCGATTTCCGTATGATTGTATGTCACTCTCAATTTTATTGAGGTTATACGTGTCGGCAATTCCTTTCTCACAAAGTCGTCGCGCGTTTTCCCACCTCATACTTGCATGAAATCTCAAGTTTTTAAATATATGTTTGGGATTTAAGCTTTTTTCTTTTTTTGACAGTGTGTGTTTCAGTCGCTTCGTGCGAGAAAAACTTTTCAAAGTTGATTAAAAGCTATCTTTTATCAACGATGAATCAAGTAAAACGCTTCAGCAATCATTTTCATTGAAAATGAAGCAGCTAAAAATATTCATTTTGATGAAGCCATAAAAATTTCAGGCTTTAAAGCTCGCAAAAAAGCCTTAACTATTTTTAGTCACTGAAGAATTAAAATTTTTTTTGTAAAACATCAAAAATGGCAGATTAATAAGCTTCATTAAGTATGTATTTGTCTGCTAGATGTAAATTATTCCTATTTCTTTAATCTTAAATGCTTTTGTGTTTCCAGGTCACTTCAAATATTTAATTTTATTAAATAAATGTTTATTATATATTTGAGATGGCATTTTTATGGAGATAATTCTGATAAAGGGACACGAGGAAGTCCCGATCCTCAATAGTTTTAGGTTCTTCTCTAACATTATAGCACTATATGATAACAGAAATGTTATCCTTGTGACCTCGGGCTATCTACAGTTTTCTCTTCACTAACCTTGGGGACTTTAATTGAGATTAATTGCTATAAATAATAATTCCTTCCCAACCAAAATGAAACGTGATTAGGTAAATTAGAGGATGGTAGAAATAAAGTGAAGTGATTTAGATAGGAAAATATATAAGCAAAGTAAAATCGAGACGAGAGAGGTCGAGTGTCACTAGCGTTGGTGGTAGATGAGATCAAGAGTTGCTACGGGTGATAGTGATCGTAGCGGAGTCAAGAATCAAGTCAACTTCAACTGGGAAAGTTGCGGTAAGACACTCTTAATTCGATATTAGAGAGACGGGTGAATATATCTAGTGTTTTATCTTGGACAGCAGGAATCTATTTATCTTTATAGTGCAAATCTCTCTCTCTCTCTTCTCTTCTCTCTCTCTATTGAATAAATATTGTGCATGAGAATAGTCTAACGTCTTTTTGTATAAGTTATTGACTTTTTAGTGTTAGTATATTTGATTGAGTTATGACACAAGGGGCAAATAGGAATATTAATTCGTCACAATGGCGCCCAACCGTTCCCATCCCTGGAGAAAGAGTCCAGAAGTATTAATTTTCCTATTAAATATTTCAATGGATCAGGAAATGTAATTGAATTTCTGCAGAGCGTAAATGATAATATTACCTTCTATCAAATTCCAGCTGAATTACATTGCTCGTATTTACGCAATCATTTAAGTTAAGAGGCAGAGCAAGCGATTGGTATGATGTGATCGGTGCAGACCTTAAACAGGGAGAATCAACTGACTTTGAGAACATACAGGCAGCTCTAAAAGATGCATTTCCTGTAATACGTGATCGTACGAGGTTAGAAGCAGAATTTTACTCGGCTAAACAGCGGCAGAGTCGATCTCCAAAAGATTTTGTCTACTACATTTTAAAAATTGCCCTTTGGCTAAACTTAAGCGTTACGAAAACTGAGTTAATACAACATATAATGTTGAGATTGTCAACTCCCTTTCTGGACTATCTCGAAATTCGTAAACCGGCTTCTAAAGTTCAACTGCTTCAATTTTTATCTCAATATGAAATGCGTCACTTAATTGAAGTTGAGAACAATTTTCGATTATTTCAAAATCGGAGGAATAATTTTGGTTTGAATAGACATTGCCATAAGCGAAGTAATGCTCTTGTTCCACAGAACGTAAAACCAGTTAGAGATAAGCATTTTCAGATTATCGCCAACCGTAATGTTAACTGTCACCAATAATTTTGATATCTCTCCAATAGCTTTAAATTCATTGTCTGTAAAACCAGCAGAAATTTACATTCAATTCAAGTGGAAGCTTATAAAAGTCATTAAAGTATTTCAACATTAGTTACGAGCTGTAAGAAAGAAGTCGAGGAAATTGCAAAAGCGGATCCGATGCTTTATAAATAACCGATGTCAATCTATTAATCAAAGTTTTCCTTTGGCCAGGGATAAATACTTCAGTCACTCTGCTAGAAGGGGTTCGAGAAGCGCGTATCATGGAAATCAATCATATCAATATGATCGAGGGATCTGAGAACATCAAAGATCTGATCGCACGATGCAAGGTTACAATTCAGCAGATGGAACATCGCAACTATATGTGCCACCTCACCACAGGATGAGAGCCTTTACTCCGGCGTAGCCAATGCATAACCACAACCGACACCTGCAATGGAGAAGCGGAGTCCACCCATAAGAGTTTTCAACAAGAAACCAACCATAGAGAATAGAAGTCCGGCCTTAGCAAACCATTAGCAAAAAGCGGACCATGAAATGTCATTCCCAAGTCACAAGGGTCTTCAAGGAACCAACCTCGAGTCATGCTTATCCATTCCAACGGATCTACAATAAGATGACAGCCGATCTCACAGTCTAGAAGGTGTTCCTTCAACAAGATTCTTGCCAACAAAGAAAAGTCGAGACTATTTATCATATTGTATTATTCTTTCTTATTCTAATCTGATGAGACGAGAAGGTATTTTTGGAAGAGCAATTTTTTGGTTTTTCGGCTGGAGTTCCAATGCAGTAGAGCAACTTCTGCTCTTATTCCACTAAATGCAGCGGAATTCATTTAGATCTAAAAAAAATTTTCAATTGTAAATCCCCAAGTTGGGGATCTTTCCACATGAAAAGTATTGAAATTTAATTTCATAACATTTAGTATAACATAATAGTATAACATTTGCTTACTCATTCACTAGTTTTTTTTAAGAGTAGCTGTCTTGTTATTTATTGTTCATAAATTATGTATATAGTCATTTCATAATTGTATTCATATGTTGTACATCTGGTAGCGCTGCGTTAAGTTCGCCTTTTGTATTGTTCTGTCTCTTGACTAGATCACGTCATTCATTAGTTGCTTATATACTATGTGATAGATGGGATGCATTATAACACTGTTTATTAATGTATAGACCACTATGATGTACAGCGTAATCTATTTCAGGGTACCAGGCCCAGATGAATGCATTTTTCAAGAGGGTCGCAGACCATTTCCTGTGGAGAACATGAAAAAGAAGAATGAAAAATTACTGTTATAATAAAGTTTTTGTTAGTATAATAAGCTAATACATTCTGTAGGCTCTCTTTGGATTTCGCCTTAGATTAGCCTTTTAGTAGCGATTTAGGATTAGTGAGTAAGTAACTTAAGATTTAAGAGGTTACGGCAATTTTTCAGCATGATATCCAGTGATTTAGGACTTCAAACTAATCGTAATTTCACACTGGGTTATTGTACACAACGATAAATCACGTTTCATTTCTGGGAAGAGGTTGTGTTGTTAGGCTATTCGCGGTTTTCTCTTCACTAACGTTGGGGACTTTATTTAAGATTGATTGCTATGAATAATAATTTCTTCCCAACCAAATTGAAACGTGATTAGGTAAGTTAGAGGCCGGTAGAAATAAAGTGAAGTGATCTAGATAGGAAAGTATGTAAGCAGAAGGAAGTCTAGTGGATGGAGGTTGAGTGTCACTAGCGTTGAGTATATGCCTTACAGTTGGTAGACGAGATCAAGAGTTGCTACGGGTGAGAGTGATCGTAGCGAAGTTAAGAATCAAGTCAACTTCAACTGGGAAAGTTGCGGTAAGACACTCTTAATTCGATATTAGTGAGACGGGTGAATATATCTAGAGTGTTATCTTGGACAGCAGGAATTCATTTATAATTATAGTGCAAGTCTATTAAATAAATATTGTGCGTGAGATTTGTCTAACGTCTTCTTGTATAAGTTATTAACTTTTTACTGTTAGTATATTTGATTGAGTTAATATGAGCACAAGAGACGAATAGGAATATTAATTCGCCACACCCTACGAACTGAATTGAAAATCATATTTTCTTTCTTCTCTTATTTTTATTATTACTATTTTAATTTTCTTTTATCAGTCAAAAATCTGAATATAACTCTTGGAATTTAAGCAATATTTTTATATCTAACGCACACACACAAAACACGCAAATGTTATTGAAATTATGTATAAAATACAAACAATTAAATTCATCATGAATAACTTTTTATATAGAAAAGATATATTTATCAATTATTTTATTCATCTTGAGGAAGAAAACGTAAGAATTTCCTATCTATTTTTAATTATAATGTAATAAGAAGCAATTACTAATGGATCAGTAATATGACTGTCAAAAAGCTGATTGCAAAAGCTGAAAGAAATGATTTTTCTTTAAAAATATTTTTATTGACTTTTGGACAATCAATGCTTATGAAGAATTTTTAAACTTACGTATATTTAATGTACATTTACTCTTTATTAGCATATAATGTGTGTGCCCTTTCACAGATATTTATTTAAAGTTTCAGTGAATTAACAATATTAAAACAGTTCATCGTTGAGTTGTAGGTTCGAACCTTGATGCCACTAAAGACCCATCGTGTAGCCGAGACTGTTGCACGTTAAATCTGTCGAAGCTCAAAGTCCTCCCGTTGGCGTAGTGTGGAAGTTAGGAGAGGGGGTGCCAGCTCATGTGTCATCCTCGTCACATGACCGAGTTTCAAAATTATGTGACCTGTCACCAATAGTCCTTATGTTGCTTCTAGTGCAATGTTAATAAAAGTAATCAATCAATCATCGTTGATTTGAGAAAATCAGAATTTAATTGAAAATCTATCAAATTGTTAAATAATCAATATTTTTTTTTCTTTTCAATTTATCTTCTTGATTATAAAGACTAATATTTTTCTAAATTTTCGAAAGGATTTAATATGCACTTCCTGAAGAACTTCTTCCTTAGTTTTTAAATAAGCATTTCAACATTTCTGCATATGGAAAATTTTGATACATATAAAATAAATTTATAAAGTTTTAAAATTTTTATCCTCCTCGGACTCTAGGCTTACTTTCAATTATATATTTTAATTTTTTTTTGTATTAATTGGTCCTAAATACATAGGAAAGTACTGAAAAAATGTTTAAAAAAATTATTTTAATTTTTATTTAAGAGAAAACTGGTGTCTCCTGTCATTCTTGCTGAGTTTGATTTGCAACCAGGAATTAAGCATCGGTTTTTTAATGCCGGTTGAGAAATTTCCGGAAAATGTCAATTTCGTTTCTTCCTCAACTGGTCTGATGGCAAAGGAACTTTTGCATTCATTTTCCTTTTTTGAAGTGGAGAGGGCTCACTCGGTTCATATTCCGATGTGTCGCCCGGAGCCATGAAAAATGTATTCTTGTATGTATGTTTTTTAATTCTGAATGCTCGATAATCAGATTTTGGAGCACTCGATATTGTCTTGTGTCGTCAATATTCAATCCAACTTGCAGCAATTTCAAAATCTATAAAGTGCATTTTAACTCGAATGGTCCACTTTTTTGTCCGGTGGCAAATTCTGAAATAGCTTATAACACGATTAAGGAAATCGTCTCCTCCCATGTACAAATTATAATTTTTTTTACTAAGGAAGGACGATTGATACAAACGTAGTTCTTATCTTTCTTGGACCACCTTTTGCATGTATCTAAGGGATGTTTTTCATGGGCAGATAGAGCAAGCACAACCGATTTGTTGTCGAACCATTTTACGACAGTGACTTGGCCATCATTTCTGACTTTTTCGTCAATTTATCCTCGACATAGCCATTTTATTTCAGTGTCCATTTTGAAATTAACATTGGAAGGTATATCATTACTTCTCAATGTTCCTGTTCCTTAACAATGGTTTTTGTAATGTCGAATGCCTAATAAAGGAACTGATGTGAAGTATCTGTCCATATACAAATTACGGCCGAGGGGGGGGGGTAAGTGCTCCGAAAGCCTCAAAACTACTTTGTCTCCACTATCTAATTCCCTTAAGTCATTGTCAGACAAATCATTAAATATTTTGTCCCCCGATACTTGATGTACGAAAAAATCACGAAAGACCATCAGACGAAGTAGCTACAAAAACTTTCAAGCCACAAGCATTTGGTTTCCCTTTAATGAATTGCCTTGCAGATGGATGACCAAAAAAAAAAGGAACAGTTTGTTCAAATATTACTATATTAGATAGTTTTTTGTTCAGTAGGCATCCTGTTAGAGCTGTTTTTAGAAGGAATCTTACTTTCCAAAATTTATCATTCGCTTTTTCTTCGTCTTGAATTAGTAAATCATCCCTCAGTTTTAAATTATTTCTTATTAAGAAGTAGCGATTTCAAGACATGTTGTCTACGATTACGGGAACTCTTGTTTTTTCTGCCCAGTACATTCGAATATTAGGAAATTTTGACTAACTAATGTGATTGCAAAGAACTGTTTCATTTCAGTTTCTGACAGATGCAGGTTATTTCCTGTATCCCTCAAATACGTACAGTTGGTGAATTCAGTCGTAATTTTATTATATCATTTGGTACTTACTTGTGAAAGAAATCCTCGGGCGACAAAAGAGGTAGATACCTATTATTCTCTGTGTATGAGGGTGCAGGAGGAAGTGGATTAAACTCATCTGAAAGTAAAATCTTCTCGATTGTTTAGGGATTTTCAGTATCGAAATATTTGGAACATCAATTGGTGAAGGTGTTGATGAAGCAGAAAAATTGACGGCCTACGTATTCTTTTCTTTTTAAATCTTTTAGGCGTAATTGAAACAGTTGAAGGATAATAATTTTTTTGTTCTAAAACAGAGTCTACTATAGAAATTTGAGAAACTATTGATATTTCTTCCTTTGTCTCTTTTTCAGATGAAGAATCATATTGTAAATATAAAGGAGAAAATGAAGGATCCTTAACATCATCATCTTTCTCATCATTTTCAAAATCTGAAATACCAATATCTGATTCATCAGCATTCCAGATCTCTTCAAACTAGTTTCGGA
>BMAW01096361.1:37565-55483 GCA_019974015.1 Nephila pilipes
TGGTGGCAGCTGGGTTCAGTTGCGTGACCCAGCAAAGAAGCGTACCTGGGTTCTGAAAGTCAAGGGTGTTCTGCGTGAGCTCAGGCACTGAAATAAATCTTCATGCCTTCTCCTTGCGCATTGAGGATGAGTTCAGAAACAGCTAGAATTCACCTGCAAAGACCTTCAGGCTCAAAGATGAACACTTTCAGATATTGCTCCCGGAAGTAGATGCTAAACTCTAAAATTTTACTCGCAAAGTGCCGCACAGGAATACAAATCATAGGGATTAGAATAGATCATCAAAATTAATAGGTCAATGACTAAGGTTTGCTGGTAGTGATTATTTGTTTCATAACATCATGATAAGCAACACTCAGAGTTATTTACGATTGACCTCCTAATTTTGAGTCCTCTATCAAAATGACGATACAACATCTGGCGCTGTCTGGCAGCTACCTTCTCTTCCTAACTATCCAGTATGGGAGGTTTTGAGATATCGGACCAGATTTAATTGCACAGTCACGGCCCACGTGCAGGGCTTATGAATGAAGCTGAAGATCCTCATCTAAGCTCATTCATGGGGATCAGCTCCGTTTCATGTAAGGTGACCACAGACAACCATTAAAAATTGGAACAAAATTGGGAGTTCAAAACTTAAAGAATCAAAAACTAATAGCACCAAAATATAATTGAAAAATCTAAAATAATCTCATCAATAAAATTAACCTTAGTCTTTGCAGAGGGATTCAGAAAATCTGGTGAGGGACTGAGGTTCTGTTCTTACTCCTTTCCTGTCAATGATTGATAGTTCTAATTATCATCTGACAATAAGACCAGATAGAGGTTAGTCATAACAGCTTGACGAGGGTTCAAGAAATCCTTCTTTTCAACATAATGGTTCTCCAGGCAAGTTCTGAAGCCAGCTTCGAAATTTTCCAGATTTCAGTTCAGAGAACTGACAACATGTTCTGAAGAAGACATCGTTCTTTCCTATGACTTTTATATCATCGTTCGTTATGTACCATACTAGTTTCCACTGCATAACTGACCTGAGATGACTTATCTACTATGGAAATATCGGGAAGAACTATTACAATTATTTTATTTAGCAATATTAATAGACAATGACGCACAGTTACTGTGGTTACAAGTTCAATCATTATGCAACGTTTCATATTTGAACATAGATATTTGTGATTATCTATTTATAGCGTAAAATTTCTCGCTGATCATTTTCAAATATGAACAAGTTTTACTCTTAAAGTCAATACTTAGTAAATTTTTGAACAATGTATGTCCATTCCATTAAAATTATAGTTAACATTTGTTGACGCTATATCAATATATATACAGGTATATATATATTATGAATATTTCGAATTAATAACAGAAATAAATTATAGTAGGGAAATAGTTATGTTTAATTTTATTGAGTTAATAATTCTCAATATGAAAATTGGCGGAAACTACGATATGCAATGAATATTATATGAATATTTATGAGAAAATTCCTGTAGAAGGAAAATTTTAACCTTCTTCATCACGTATTTTTTAATATATTTTAAGCGTTTTGAAAATTTATAACATATTATATACCTGCGTTTACAAAATGAAATGCTATTCCTTTGTCAAGATCAAATATCCACAACACTGTTTCAATGTAGAATGATCAACGATATTTTCAATTTTATAGTCTTAGGGAAAACACACCTCCTCAGTCCAAGTATCTTACTGGGGGAGACACTAAACAGTGAATTACTCAGAACAGCCCAGGCAAAGAAAGACTATTGATACCAGATATAGGATTAATTTTCTTGTTACAAAATTGGCGTACTGAAAAATCTGCTTTTAGAAAATTATTTTTGGGATTGTGCTACTAAGCACATCGGTAAGTGGTCATTTATTTTTGTTATCGATAAAATTATACATACTACTAATTAAGAAGTATTTTTATAAGGCATCATTAATTTAATACATCAAATCTTCCCACTTCTGATTTGAACTTGCGTATTTTTTGAAGTCCTCTGTGACAATCATTGATTAAATGGTTCAAAATTTCTTGATTTGAAACTATAATTGGCATATGCTTTAGCTAGCACAGTGCAGTTAATTAGATTGTTATTTTTCCTTATATTAAATGTAATTTTCTAATTATTTGTTGTTGAAATTGAAGGTGATATTATGATATTTTAGACTCAGATAAAGATAAAGAACAATCTTTTGTTCCCTGACTAAGGTAAATAATAAAAAATGAAACTACCTCTTATTATTCTGTTGTTTTTTCATACAAGTTAGTTTTAAAACAATATACACTCTTAAAATTTGTTTGACATATATATATATACTAAATTGTTTTAGATTCTCCCGGAGTTTAAAAAAAAAAAAAAAAAAGTGTGTGTGTGTGTGTGTGTGTGTGTGTGATGAATTCAGTATATCCCTTTCTTCTTAATTGGGCTCTTTTTAATGTCAATTCAAATTCTCAGGTTAAAATCTACCATTCCGTTCCCCTCTCGAATCGTGGGAAGCTACTAATCTTCTCGAGTCTCATTAGATAAATCAAAAACATTCTGCAACTACTGAAGGGAAATTATATTTTATTCAATTAAATGTATTTGTATGAAATATACACTGCTCGCCATTTAAATTGTAACACTAGAAAGGAATGATCTGATAATTGTCAAAATTGCTTGAAAGGAAGAGGAGGTTGGGATATCAAATTATCAGCATTTCAGCGCGTTTAGACGACGAAGGAGGAAGTAACGACATTTGAAGCACTGCATAAAATAAAAGTTGTATAGTGGATTTTTCATCCGGAAAGCGCTTTGTAAGGTCGGAGTTTGCTCAGAATATTGTGTTATGCCTCGAATGATAAAGAAGAAATGCTTACCAGCAAGCGTCGGAATTCGATAAAGGCATTATTGTTGTCTATCGAGAATGTGGATTATCGTTCCTTGAGGTCACCCGTTGCACTGGTCGAAATGTAACCATTGTCATGCAAAAAATGAAACAATGGGTTCCTGAGGATTAAACTGAACAGCATGTAAGATCTCCATGCCCTTCCATGACGCTCAAGAGAACACACACATTGTGAGGCGGCCTTGCGAAACCGTACAACCACATCACCGAACATTTTTCAGAAAATGGCCATGTTTTCAGCATGCTCAGTATCCGCTCTTACGGTGAGAACGACGTTTGCAGCAGCTTAAACTATCAGAACAGGGACCATTACTACGGCTTTCTTTGACAATTCAGCACAGAAAGAGACGGCGATTCTGGTGCGTTTATCGACAAAATTGCATACTGGAGTGGTACAATGTCGTCTTTTCAGATAAATCCCGGTTCTACCAGTAGTATTTTGATGACCGTATATATGTTTGGAGGCACCGAGGAGACCGTTCGTCGCCTTCTTGTATTCTATATCTGCATAGGGGGCCTGCACCTTGTGTGATTACTTAGCCAGCCATTGGGTGCACAACACGCACACCTCTAGTTCGGATCGACGGCAATTTGAATACAGTTCGGTAAATTTCTGGTTTCATCCTATCTTCGAGGCCTGCCAAACGCCATCTTCCAATAAGATAATGCAAGATCACATGTTGCACGTCGTGTTCTGACCTTCCTCGCTACATAGGGTTTTTGTTTGTTATCCAAATCTATCCCCCATTGAAAGCATCTGGTCATAGGTTTCTGAAAGACTGACTCTCCATCCCTCTCCAGCTAATATGGTTGATGAAGGGTGGCATTATCATGAATCAGCATGGAACGAGTTGCCCGTTTCTGTCATTCAAGCCTAGTTCCATTCCATTCCTATACGTGTTAGGGTCGTTTTAGCTGCCTTGGGTGGCATCTTTTTTCTACTAATTTCTCACTTCTATAAACCTCCAAACTGCTTGCAAGTTTAATCATTTTGTCTTCATACCATACTGTTTATGGAAAATAAATAACATTTTTGTATTTGCTTTCTTTCATGGTGTTGCAATTTTAATGGCCAGCAGTGTAATTTAAAAATCTGTCCTGTAAGTATAATGCAATGCTGGTACTAAATTATTAGCAATCAAAAGACACCAAACCGTCAGTCTGCCTGGAACCATATGCATCTGGGTCAAATATATTAGATGTGCTGCAGATAGACCGTCTGCTGCTATTTCACACCTTCCGCATGTCACATTCCCTTCTTGCGTCTAGTAATGTATACTCGCGCTCCTTAATAGGTTTGTTGGTTAGGTATACACTGTGTATCGCTGACTGACGAGTAGGCCTGCCTACCTTTTAAAACGATCTTAACTTTAAAATTATTTCTGAACTAAAATATAGAAAGAAATTGTGACGATAACTGAATCAGTGTTCGAAGATATTCTTAGAAAAATGAGATATGATTCGAATGAATCTAATCTTGAAAACTTTATCATAAATATAAAATGAAATCAAAGAGCAAGAAATTATAATAAATTTAGATAGTATGAATATACAGCGACCAAACTTAGCATGTTCGTTAGTTGTCGCCTTTACAACCGGGTAAGGTCCTCAATAAGGACATCTGGACTCGTGAGAAAGGGCAAACAACATTTCTGTTTCACATGAGCTTTGACCTTATAAAGTCTAATTCTCTTTGGAACCAAGAACATTCCCACATCAGATGTCCACTTTAGCGAATGCTAATTCCTATCCCTGTTGGATTGCTCAGAACCAATAACTATTTTATCACTTTCAGCTATCCAACCAAAACAAAGAATTATGCCCCTGGTTTTCAAAGAGGCGTGGTAGAATTTTTATTCAACCAAAAATTTTTAAAGAGAAGATATAATCATAGGTCTACTAAACTTCCAACTAAAACGTCGTATCTGAGGATTTTGCTAAAGTGAGGCGTGTTCGCAAAATGTTACATTTGAATTGCAATTGCAAGTGCGACAAGCATTTTTTTCCTTGTTAATATCAACTCTAGTGTTTTAAACTAAACTGTAATAAAATAGTGTATAAACGGGTATCTAGGTATCATATATATATCTTTTATTTCAACCTAACGCAAATAACTAGCTAAAGTATTATCGTAGGAGGGATTTTCGACCCGTGGAGGGGGAGAGAGTAGTGACCTTGTGAGTCGGCGGCGTTTTGAACTCTGGACCAGTGGGTCCGAAGAATGTTGTCCGGTCGCTTTTTGCTGTGCCTCTCCAACTAAGCAAAGACGATGTTTCCTCTGGCTAGTTAGTAAGGCGTTTTAATTTCTGGCGTTGAAGATAGTCGCTGCAAATAGAAAGCTAAAAAATTGTTCATAAAATCAGCATTTTCTTCTAGTTGAAGAGAGTAATAAAAAAAGGACACTTCACCTTTTCTAAAAAAATTATAATATTAGTATGATATTTTTCTTTTAACTTTATAACTTTGAACATCCTGTTTGACATAGAATCATATAAAGATTGGATCTCAATTTTGCATTCAATATCCTAATTATGATTAAGAGCATTATGAAGATCTTTAATAGTCATATTGATTGCTATCATCTAATATTCGTCATACAACTAACGGTCAAACGTTTTCTACGATATTAAAATCTGGGCTTTTAGTAGGCCATGACAAACTCAAACATTGTTAGCACAAAAACAATTTTTGATGGCCTGAGCGATACGAATAGATGCTCAATTTTGCTGAAAGATCCATTTTCTTCCGTCAGTATTTGCACCATAAGGTAGAATTTGAGATTCTAATAATTGGACGTAATCTGTAAGTTTCTGGTTATCTTTAAAAAAAAAACAGACTTGATCCCTCCCCCCATAACCAACAGCTAACCAGAGCATCCACCTCCCGATTGTCTAGTAAATAATAGTTTTTTTGTTGTCCTTTAAACAGTGCCAGTAACATTGGTACCTTTCAGGCCACTCTAAATTGAGCTTCTCTCATCTGAGAAAATATTATAGACTCATCTGACCAATATATATTATATTTTTCCCAAATCAGTCGTTTATCTTGATGAACTTTTGACCATTTTGGATGACGTTTTCAGCTTTGAAACCTTTTAAAGCTTTACACTTCCTTATATAATTATAAACTCTGCTTTGATGCATGTATTAGTTTGGCTTGTATTCTGACTTTTAAAAGTGTAGAGTTTTTCTTTTTTAGCTGCCGGCGGATAAATCTTTCATTACAAGAAGAGATTTTTCTCGGCCTCCCAGTTTTTCTCTGGGTTTCAGGAGAAATGGAGTCTATCAAAAAGCTTGAAACCACATTACAACTAATATTAAGCTTCCGGGCAATGTCTATGAGGCTTTTTACTTTCTTTTCTATAAGCTTTATCTTGACCTTTTTGAAATTTCGACAAAGGTATTCCTTTAGGCATTATATCGAAATATTATAATTTATAAACAACGTTATATATATATATATATATATATATATATATATATATATATATATATATTAAATAAAAGCAATAAAACAGACAGTTTCAGAATTGACAAATATAATCAATAAATTAAACTTTTGATGGAGCCCTTCTATTTTTTTTCAGTCAGTTACGTTTTCGGCGTTGAGTAAAGTGGTAGGTATTTAATATTAGATTCGTGTTGAAAGGCCAAGTATCTAAAGAAAGAACTCCAGAGTAAATTAAAGTTCAGACTAGGAATGAGCGTTAAAAATTTCAAGGCGTTAATTGTCCTTCAACTTTTTTTAAACAGTGTGCATAAAAAAAATCAGGTGATTATGGTGTAAATTTAGAAAACTATCGAGGATAAATGAGCAGTATTTCTGTTACTCTCTAAAAATAGTTAAATGTGATAAGGAGTTTTTCACAAATATTGTTTCATACTTTTGTTTCTCATCAAAAATAAAAAAATAAAAATGAAAAATATTTTTTCTTTATTAATTTATTTTTAATACTAGGAAAATGAGTATGTAAATATTTTAAGATATATATATTTTGCAATTTTATTTCTTCCTCAATGTCGTCCTGTGGGAAGCATCATGGCGTTTATTTTTTTCATCAGATAAAGTACTTCCAGTCAACTTCTACTGAGGGAATGTTGCGATACATTTATACAGAAAGGTCTCCGTACAAGAGTGAATGGGGCTTTTTGAGCTTCGGAGAATGGCCTTAATGATTACAAGGAAAGAAGGTCTTTAACAAGTTGCTTCAAGGATGAAGGACCACTTAATGGAGAGGAACGTATGAAAACCTCCCCTACTTCAGCCCTATTTTGAACTCGCATTTTTTCAGCACACAATCAGTGGGGGATTATTCTTTTAGTATTGGATGACATGTGACCAGTATTGAATTTTTTGGGCTATGTTTTTTATCTCTTTTTTTTATATTTTCATTTATTTATTTTTTGCACATTTAGACATGTAATTTTTTGTCCATAATCAGATTTTTTTAAAATTGTCATTTGTGTAATGACCTGTGACAAATAATATTTCACTACGTCTGGAACTATGCAGCATGAAAATTCTCCAATTGGTTGTGTAGCCATTTCCTAGAGATTAAGAAAAGTTCTTTACCTCCTCGCACTTTTTTCCTTACTTTCGCTAAGCGTTTCTCTTTAAATGTCAAAAAGCATAAAAAAACTATACATTCCTAAAATGTAACATATTAAAATGATGTACCAAAAGATCATATGGTATATCGTAGACAGAAATTCAGCTGTTTGATCAATTGAAAAATAAGAAATGATTAAATAATATATAAAATAAGAGAAATCTCTATTACTTACTGAAATATGTTTTTAATTTCATTCAGAAGATAAAAGAAAACATTATAAAGTCACAAAAGTTGTTTTACAAATTGAAGTGAGATGCATTTGATTTTAAAGCAAGAAAAGTATAATAATATTTAATGTTTAATTTAATATTCAATGAATATTCAATATTAATTAAATTTTAAATTTAATTATTGATACTATTCAATTTTTTTAATATTCATTTTGTTTTCTCTAATCCCTTTATTTCAGCCCCTAATTTTTAAACTTGAATTTTTTTATCTAATACTCCTTTATGCTTCTCCGAAGTCCATTCGAACGTTTTAGGATATTAGTTATCATGAAACTAAAGACAGCACACTTCAAGTCAATTAAATATTTTTTTTTTACCAACGGTGTATAATCAAAATATATAATTGGATTACAATTTCACTCTCTAACCTCTTTGAATATTCAACCCACTCGAAAATTTTTTCTTACTGTCTTTGGAAAGAGATTTGTTATGTAAATATAGAACTATTTAAATAAAACTATAAATTTGAACCAAATTAAAAAAAAAAACATATAAAAAAATGAAATTTAATTTTCATTAAACTCTACGCTTGCATAAATCTCTTTCGTTATTAACAGTGCTCGAGTCTTTTCATCTCTTTTCCTTACGCTATTTTTCATTAGAGGGATTCGAACTCTATATTGAAATACACAAACTATATTTTTTAAGTACTAGTTCAAGCATTTTTCGGTAGTACTACGAGTTTCTTGTAACAGTTGCAGAAAATTGCAAGGATACGTCATTATCAAGCTTCCCTAAGCAATTTTTGAGGTGAAAAGAAACTTGACACAGGGAAGATATTATATTTATGATCTCAGCATATCACTGCTGACATCGACAGGTATAGCAGTGTGTAAAAGATGTACTTTTCTGACAAACGCCTTATGATATTTTCATGGACAGCTTTAAAATATAGAGACTTTTTATGCTAAAGTAAAGTAATTTAAGATTTTGCAAGTATTTTGAACCATAAAAAGAACATTTCCCTACACAAAGGAATGAAATATTCATGTATTTCATTGGCTTAATGGCCTTCTTCAAATTCTCATTTAGATGAAAAATACCGAAAACGACCAATGATTTTCGATTATCGAGTCCAATAGGTTATCGAGATGGGAATGACATTTTTAACAATAAAGTGCGTGAATAAAACTCGTGTTGCCATTTATTCTAAGTATACTGGAATTATTGAATGAACTTAAAATAAACATCTTCAGTATTGTAGATCTTTTTCATCTTGGAAAGGGAACTTGGGTTCAGAACTCACTTGATTAATAATTTACATTCAGTATCAGGAAATGAGGAGTGGTTAAACAAGCAATCTTGATTAAATGTATCTTATGAATTTTTGGAATTCACATAGAGGAAACAATTCGCTTAAGTGTGTGAGTTCAGTGACTAAATTGTATACACTAAAAAACTTTATAAAGATTTCCGAATACAATTGTTTAAAAAGTGTTGATCTGATAAATTAGTTCTGATTAAAAAGTTGTTGAAATTTCAGATTATAGGCATCTGTATTTAAATATTTGAAATGTTATAAAAATATTTCGGCTTATTTTGTGACAAATATTGACCTATGAAGTGAGTATTTTTGATGTTCAATAATTAAAAAAGAAATACATTTCAAATGAAAACTGTTTTGAAGGTCTCTTAATAAAGTTTTTGATCAATTCGCTTTTTAGAGGGGGGGGGGGCTAATTCAGGATTCTGGAAAAAAGTGACATTCATAAAGGATATAATTCTCAAACTAATTTTTTTTCGCATTTTTTCAAAAGTAGTTTGAACAACAACAATACGTATAAACGCGTTTCTTTACAGCAAAAGCTAACTTTTATACTTCTAGAAAAATTAAATACTGTTTGAGGAAACGAAATATAAGAATAGAGAAAGGAAAGGGGGGGGGGGAGGAGATTACAATATTGTCATTTAAAATAATCTCCATCGATCATGTAACCTAGTCGGAAGTCTTAAAGTTTGAACACCTCTAGTAGTAATAAAAAAAAAAGACTAATCATTTGTCCGTTGAACTCCCCCTCCCCCCGCCTTTCAGTCTCCTTTCTGGCAAATTTGAAATAAAAAGGGGGGAAAAAGTAGGCGGCAGGGCTCAAAATGATAGATGGCTTGGAAACTTTGAGCGAATGACGTCATTCTAATGGATCCAGAACAAAATTACAGAGCAAGACTTTATAAGTTGAGGAAACAGTGGCTGAGAGTTTCGGAGAGAGGAAAAAAGGGGATACACTTGCACATAGGGAACAAAACATAAATATGCCTTTTTGAAAAGAGTACAGAAAAGGAAAGTGTGAGTCAATCTTTCATTCTCCATTTCTCACTGTGATGAGACAATGCTCAAAAAGAAAATTTAGAAGAAATAGGATTAGAATTAGAAGAAATGTTATTTATTGAACTTTACATTGAAGGATATTGGGAATGAAGGCAAATGTTCAAAATTGTACCATGTTTCTATTTTAGCACCGAGAAAGAAAAACTTTTATTACTTCTCGTCTAAATATTATAGAAAAATTTTGAAGTCAGAAAAATAGTAATACAAGCAGAGAACAGAAAAAAAAAGTGATACGAGTGATATAATTTTTCTTTCCCTCTTTTATTGGAATTAGTGTTTATGGAAGTAGTACAAAAAATATAAAATATTGCTAAGAAATTTATTAAATTAATGGATAGATAATATATTTTGAATTTCCAAGACAGAATATATATATATATATATATATATATATATATATATATATACTTCTACAGTAACAGTCTACCTTTTTAAAATTTCATCTTATTTAATTTTTAACTGATTACGATCCTGTCCATTATTCAGGTTATAATTTTTTACATAATTTCTTAGGTCAAAAGGATAGCTTCTTGGTGAAGAAAATTTTACTTAAGAGGAAATTTTTACTAGGACAGATTAATTCTATGAAGTATTGCTGATGACCTTCATCATATAATTTTTTTAGACTCATTTCAAGTATCCTGCAAAGCATCTATGTAAATAATAATTGTACAGCCTAGTACTCAATACTCGAATGAAACTATTTTTTGTAACTATTTTTTGTATTGGGCAGTGAATGATCCAAGAAACAATCTGAAAACTTATTCCAACTCTTAGGATATCAAGTAATTCCCTTTTATAATCAAGTCTGTAATGCTCAAGATTTTTCCTCTCGAGCATTATGTGTCTAGATGAGCGCAGAACGAAAATAATTTACTCAGTTATATCTGGCTGTTTCATTTTGAAACTCAAAAGATTGAGATATTCTATCTATAACTAGATCTGACCGATAAAGGGCTAATCTGAAGCTCAAACCATAAAGAAATTTCAGTACGAATAATGCACCTATATACATAAGTAAAACTACTTTTACTATATAAAAAAGGGACAAAAAAGGTTTTTGCAAATGATGCATTGTCACAAAATAAAAAAATAGTGTTATATTTGAACGAAATACTTTAAATGACAAGTCATTTTTTTGTTTTTGTTTTAAGAAAGCAAGATATTATATTAGTAAACAAAACTTACACAACAAACTAGAATTACCAAAGTTATCTAAACTCACATTTCAACTAAAATATAAACACGTTTTTCACAACTTAATAGAATTATTAAGATCATAAATCAAAAAAGTTATCAGAACAAAGATAATTAACATGAAACTTAAGGCCTCTCCGTGTTGCTATTGGACAAAATGTTTTAATCATAGTCCATTGACAGGCGTATTTTCGTAAGATTATAAATTTGTATATTTAAAGCAAAATAATATACAAAAATTGCAAAATAGATGGTTGTGAATAACAATAAAATAGTCTATAAAATAATAAAATTTGCTGAAATATGCGCTGAAAACTTCATTTGATCAATTTGATTGATTTATAAGTCACCTTCAAAATTAATTTCATTAAAGAAATTTAAGGCTTAATAAGAGATTTAAAAAGAAAAATTGTGCTTCTTAGGAATGTGTTTTTAATTAGTTGCTTAAGAACATTATTTCTCCATTGATGAATGCAAAGAACAATTTCGTTCCTTTTTACATGCAAAAATGACAAATAAATGAAATTATTGACTATTAATGAAAAGCTTATAAAACGGCAAAAATCTGTAAGTAATAAAATTACGAAATTATCATTACAAACATCTTCAATTTTCCCTTAGATCCATGACTTAATTACTCTTTCAAAACAATACTCTAGAAAACATAATATCCAAACAATTTATTAATTCAGGATAGAAATGCTAAGTTAGGTTACATGAGTTCAACATACCGAGCAAGTTTTCAGGAATAGGTTTGGTTTGGTCGTATAAGTTTTTTTGGGACATAATGTGCCAAACACAAGGTAAAATATTTCAATAAATAAAGCAAAATATATTAAAATTGTTACGAATAATAAGTTATATTAAAAGTAATTTTCAGTAAAGTTATGTATACGGAGTTAAAATCCAATGTCACTTAAAAAATTAAAAATATTTGGTTGGGGATTTTCCCCAACCAAATCAATTAAAGGTAGTGTATAATATTTAAAATGTTTCAAACGAACAGACTTGTGAGAACTACATTCGGTCAAAATGTGCCTCATTGACAGAGTACGAATACAATGGCAACACATTAGTAGAGATTCTACCAGAAAAAGGTGTCTATGTATCAACCTCGTGCGTCCGATAAGTAGACGTGTCAAATTTACGACCTGTATTCTGAATGAATATGTAATTCAAATGAGTAATGAAAAGTTTTATATAATAAAATTTGTTTTGTGTTTCCAGAGGCTATTGATTCTACCAATGGTCATGAATTGTTGATTTAATGTATTCTCTTATATCACAATAAGGAATGGTCAGAAAAATTTCACCAGAAGCAGTTTGAGCAGCAATATCAATAAATTCATTTTCCGTAATACCCAAATGAGAGGGTATCCAACAAAAAATCAACTGCATAATGTCTGACATTAAGTCAAAATTTCTTTTTTAAAGTATGAATAATCAGTGGGTGAGAAGAAGGATTCGGATGGTTTAAAGATTCAAATGTACACTCATAGTATCAGTGAAAAAATAAAATTTTCATTTGGTCGACTGGAAACACTTCCTAAAGCCTTATGAATAGCGAAAATCTTCGCTGTAAATACAGAACATGAAGAATGTAGTTTAATACTGTAAATTGAATTGCTTATTAAAAATGAGGCTGCAGCATGATTGAATGATTTAGAACCGTCCGTGTAAATATGTTTAAAATCAGGATATTGCAGAACAAAGTCATTGAAAAAAAAATGAGAACATTTTGAGCTGTGTCTGATTTTCAAAATTTTTTAGAAGAATGTTTAAAATCAAAACTCTGTTCACTCTAGGGTAAAAACACATCGTCTTCTTTCATGATAGAAATGTAAGATAATCCATAGCCCTTGATTAAAATTTGTACTCTCCTATGAAAAGGAGATATAGACTACTTTTTTGTTCGATGTATAATCTATCAAAAAATAAACTTTTTTGTGAGTATTACAAAATTTATGATGATTTATTTCTGAAAAGATATTGAAGAGACGATAGTTGTTTTCTTAAGTCGAATAAATGTTCAACAATGTCCATATATAAATTTTGAATAATTGATGTTCGAAAGACTCCAGAACATAATCCGAGTGCTGTATGATGAAAAGTTCAGTTTAGGTAAAACTGATTTCCTGGCTGAATCATACGCAGCACAATTATAGTCTAGGTTTGATAATTTGAGTGCATGGTATAAACGTAACAAACAAGAGCGATCACAGCTTAATGATGTGTGTCCTAAAACTTTTTAAATATTCATAAATGTTTCACTTCGTTTCCGAAGTTGTAAAATATGTGAGCGAAACGTTAGTTTTTTGCCGAATATAAGTCCTAGCCATTTATTTCAACTACTAAGGTTTTTGAATATTGTTACAGAAAATTTGTGGGTCAGGATGAAGTCATCTTTATCTACAGAAATGCAAGCATGCAGTTTTTGACAAAGAGAAGTAGAAACCATTTTAATTTGTCCAGTTCATGGTTTTATCTGTAACCTGTTGGAGTTGTCTCTCTATACTGTTCATTTCTTTCCAATGTAGGAAATTTGTAGGTCGTCAATGTATAAAAGAACTTTTACAGATTATGGGATGTTGAAAAAGAATTAATTAGTTCTTATGATAAAAAGTGTAATACTCAAAACACCATCCTTTCTTTTAAAGTAAGTATATCCGTTAAGATCGAGCCCACATATACCCACCCATATTCTAAAATGTTTTGAATAAAAGTTGACAGGTTACCCCTTAAGTCATAATTGTACAAATCTTTCAGAATACCATACCTCAAAATGGGATCATACGCCTTTTTAGTATAAAAAAAAATACAGAAACAAGGTGTTTATTCTGTTCGAATGCATCTCTTACCTTTGCTTTCAAAGCGATTAAGTTATCCGCAGTAGATCTGTTTCGTCGAAAGCCGTTTTGAAATGGAGAAAAAATTGCATTTTATTCTAAAATTAATATGAACCTAACGTTCACCATTATTTCTAAGGCTTAACATAGACAATTCGTGAGGGCTATTCAATGGTTCTGTTGCATCTTTACCAGGTTTTAAAATGCGTTTAATGACAGCATATTTCAGGTTGAGGAAATATTTGCTCTTTCCAGATCATATTCTAAAATTTCAAAATGTTTATTTATGAATTGTTCAACAGATGTTTTATTAGTTGGTAAGTGATATTATTTGGCCTAGGAGACGATTTATGAGTATGAGAGGTAGTGCTCTTTAATTCGTGAAAAGAAAAGTCTGTATTATATATGTCAAATTGTATCTCGTCATAAAAGTAATTTTCTTTTTTTCAGCTGCAGGTTTTTTTTTTGTAACTTTCAGAATAATTATCATAAGTGGATATATGAGAAAGAGCTAAAGAGCTATAGTGTTAGCTATGTTTTTCGGAGAAAAAATTGTCAGATTATTATACTCAAAATTGGAATTTGTCTGTTAATGTAAACACCCGAAACACTTTTAACTCTGTCCCGTAATTGTTTTGCAGTAATATTTACTCTTTCGTACATATGTCATCTATGATTCTTTTTCGCTTCGGCATTGTATTTTTCTAAAAATTGCTTTATATTGCTTATACGAAATAAAACCTGTTAGGGGAAGATATCTTTTAAAAATATTTCATGGTCTCTTCTGATTTTCACACCAAGGTTTAGATTTTTTTTTCCGGGGGGGGGGAGTGGTTTTAGAATATATTTTAATGGATGTGTTAGTGCTTTGAATTATTATTTTTAGTGTCCCATCAATACTATGAGAATTTATTATATCTTTGGTTATATTTGAAATAGATGAAAAAAATGATCAGTCAGGTGTTTCATTGCAGGAAATGGGGTTATTATTCATCAGATTCACACTGTCCAAGATAATTGGAAAGTAGTCGCAATTTTAAAGATAGGAGGTCGGGTCGGATAGGAGGAACTGAATGAAATGTTCTTCAGAGTGAATGAAAATAACTGGTTATTATTTAAAAGGCACAGGTTATTGTCTGAAATTATTTTTTCTATTTGCTTTATCCTTGGGTTATTTTTTGTATTTCCCCAAAGATTGCTGCGCTCATTTGGATCCCCATCCAAATAAAAAACACTGGGAATAGATTGATGAGATTATCAATGCGCCTGATGTCAATATGGCTGTTTGGTAGCAGGTACAAAGTACATATTTTAGTTAAAGTTTAAACATAAATACGTACTACAATGGCTTGAAGCGTTGTTTGAAATTGAGTTTGATTGATCAGAAAAGCGTGGGTTATCAACTAAGAGACATCCCCGCTCTTCGGTTTCTAGGGATGATTGTCTCTTCTAAATGTACTGTAATGATAATTGTTTGTATTGTTTTTATCGGTTAATTAAGTTTATTGGAGGGTAACTGCAATTGGATTGTATTTGTTGATGATATCTTTTATTCAATAATATTACTTTTATACCGCCTATAGGTTCGAATTAAGAAAACTATTACCTTTTTTCCATTACCAAGGAGGTAATGGGAAAGAAAAATGAAAAATAAATAAATATAACTTTTAATTTCGAGATGATTCCGTAGAATCATCATCCGTGAGCAGTTTATCTTCATCAAGCATCATCTGAGAGCCTCATCATCTTGATTTTATCTTCATCTTTAAAAGCATCTTCATCAAGTTCAGATTTATTATTAGTGTTTTTAAAGCTTGATTTTTTTAAATATTAATTTGAATTGGTTGGCATTTGGGATTTATTTTTGGCGATACGTAGCTTTTTTTTTTTTTTTGTTCGTTGCGATATCGATTTTTTGTTTTGGAGGTTGTTTAGTTCCATGGGACCTGCAACTTTTTGGAGGTGGAATGACTGATTAAGTCTGTTTCCTTATTTGTGGATTGTTTGCTGTTTGTTTACAACTTGAGTTTGTGCCTTTTAATGGTAGAGAAGAAATTTTGTTTGAGGTTTGAATTTTGCTTGTAGAGGATTGTTTGGATACAGAAGTCACAGTCTGCAAAACTACCTTACTGGGAATTTCTGTTTCTCTTGCTTTTGTTTGTTCACCAGTATCTTTAGTTTTTGGTTTCGGAGGATTAGAGACCTTTGGGACAAAGTTATTTCTTAGAGAAGCTGGGTATGATAAGGTAACTTTGGAGGTACGTTCATTAACAATTTTTCTAGCTTCAAGAAAAGAAATACTTTGATTTATTTTTATGGTTTGAACTTCTTTTTTTGTTATCCATCGATGGCACTTATGAGAGTAGGCTGGATGGTAGCCTTTGCAATTCGAACATATTGGCTCTGAATTGCAGTCTATGATTTCGTGCACTACGACGGAACACTAGGCACAGTTTGATGACCACGGCAGGATTGAATGGAATTCCAAACCTTTGGCATTAAAAACAGTTCAAAGGCTTGAGGACATATTGACGTATGGGGTAGTATAAATAAGCTATTTTGACTAATTTATGTTAAGTTGGTCTATTGAATGTTAGTATTAAATGTTTTGTATTTATTACTTGACCGTCGCGAAGGATTGATATTCGCTGGATGGCACGAATACTTTGATCTCTTGAAATTTCTAAAATATCGTCATCTGTATCGTAAAGAAGTTTTGGCTTTGATATGACTCCCCGCGATTTGTTTTAGGTAAAATGAAGGTTTGCAGTAACTAAATTGGTGCCTATATTTTTTTTAATTAACTATCCCTTCAGCATGCTTAGCCAAAGCTAAGCATGCTCAAACTTAGAAAAAGGCAAACTTTTTCTATGAAAAAGTTTGCCTTTTTTTACAGTTTTCACTTCTCTCTCCATTCCTAACAAAATTCTATAAATGAGGACTGCAGAGACGGTCTTTAAACACCCTTTACTTATCTTTATAACAAAAAATATCTGCTATTATTAATATTTTCCAATAACTCGTTATTTTTTTATTTTGTTCGATAATGATGTTTATTTTTCTTTATAACTAAGGTGCTCCACTCCCATAGAGGGGGAAGAAGTTGATGGATTTATGCCTCCATCAAGGCACGAAGAAGTTTTTGGATCTATGAGGAAGGGGGTTAAGTGTTCACTTAAGTGCGTCTCCACCTACCTAGGAGCCCAACAAGGGTGATCTGACAATTGCATGGCACGGTACTTACCCCAGAGATGACAATGAAGTATAATATTACATATTCGGGATAAGGATCCATTGGTTCACTAGAAGCCCCCTAATTGCAACATTAAACCAGAAGCAATATCTTTAGGGTTCGTAAAGAGCCCCTCAGAAGCAATTACCAGCCGATTAATAGGAGTGGGCTTAATCCTGCCATCCGTCCGCAACATGATCCTCAAACTTTACATCTCCCTGGCTCGGGTCGCCAATCACAGCAAACATGCGGGATCAGGCTCAAAAAAAGAAACTTGAACTGACGTTAATTTTACAAAATGAAGTTTTTATATTTAAAATCTCCAAAGAAATAAACCTTAAAAGAAAAGGACAATAGGAAACCGAACTGAAAAAAAATCACAAAATCAACCCCAAAACGAAATAAAAAGAACAGTATTGAAAACCTGCAACTTAAATATGAAAAAAAAAAGATATTTTCATTGTCTTTTCTTTCTTTTACCGTTTTTTTTTTTTTTTTTTAAGTGCGGATACCTATTGTCCTTTTCTTTTAAGATTTATTTCATTGGAGATTTTAAATATAAAAACTTCATTTTGTT
>BMAW01096361.1:55583-75243 GCA_019974015.1 Nephila pilipes
TCTATATCAATTTTGTATTTTAGGACTCGTTTCCGATGTTGATCTTATAGTTGTAACCCCACGGGGAAGAAGAACTTTTCAACCAAAGATGGTCCCCCGAGAGGAAAAACAGAAAAAAGGTGACAGTTGTGACAAGAAGAAGGGTCAAATAAAAGACAAAGATCACTAGGGTATCCCAGGGGACGTCACCCATGCTTATCAAAGACAGTAAACCCCACGGGGAAGAAGAAAATCATTAGGTTCTCTAGGGTTCGTGAAGCCCGTATCTACCTAAAGAAGATAGCTCCTGATGGCTTTCAGGAAATGGAACGATTTGTAAATGAAGAGCTACTGAATCAGGGGTAGACAATGCTATGCAAATTGTACAGCGCTGCTCCTCATTTATGAGCACATGAGGGCGCTGTGGTAACTGTATATATAGCTAATACTGTGGCTGTTGTTAATCAGTCATTTTTATTTCAAGTATGAGTAAAACCTCTGATTTAGAACCTTCGATTACGGACAAATTGTAGATACTCGACACCTTAGCACATTCAATTTCCGAAACCATCAGAGAACTAGGATTCTCAACGTCGATAGTGTCAAGAATATACTGAGATATTGGTAGGAAAAAAACAAGCGATTAGACAAACTGCAAAGGACAATTAGCCTAGAACAAGTGGGGAGGGAAGCATTTCAGCCACATTGTACGTAGTCAGCGAAGCCAAACATTAGCTCAAATTACCACACAGCTGAATCAGGGCTCCAGTTGCACAGTCACTAATTTCACTGTGACTTCACATCAACGGGAGGAGGGAGAATATGGTGTCAGGCTCATGAAGCCAAGGGTCCTGCAATCCAGATTGGAACTGTCATGCCGTCTCAATCATGGTCTGGAGTGTCTTATCTTGGTAGTTTTGGGGATCTTTAGTGCTTGTACCAACAATGCGATTTGGTCGTAAAGTTGCTCGACGATCGCCTCCATTCATCATTTATGTTGTACTGTCATCCGCATAGAAATCGAGTATGCCGGTAAAATAACTCCATTTCACAGGTCTCGGTTGACTACGCTTGATTGGATAAGCATTCCTTTGACTTCTGTGTCATGAATTGGTCACCTAGGAGTCCAGACTTAACCTTATTGAGTACCTTAGAAATGTTTTAGAGAAAGGAGGAAAAGCGCATCACACAATTTCTGTGAGCCTTACTGAATTATATGGAACTCTAGCTGATGTTTGGCAAGCCATATATATATATATATATATATATATATATATATATATATATATATATATATATATATACAATCAGAGTCAAAAGTGAATTTAAACCTTCCCATTTCAAAAGCTTGGCAAGAAAATGTATTGTTATTAAACGTAGGAAAAATATTTCATTGTAAAACAATAAAACATCCCAAGTATAATAAATAACTGTAGAATACTTTATAAATTGAAGTGAAAAATACATCTGAAACCAAGCAACCTTTGTAAAACAGGAAACTAAGAGACACGGTAGTAAATTCTATATTTAAAATGAATCTAACTTTAACGAATCTCGGTAACTTAAAACTCAACAATTAAATTTTTTTAGCCCTTTATAATCCTGCATGTCTACTTCCCAATTGTTTGGCCATGGTATGATTTAGTTTTTCTTTTTCTTTTTTTTTTTGGCCCACAGTATTTTTAATGCATTTAAAAGCAGTTCCTTACTTGTAATATAGTTTCGTTTATTAAGTTGAATTTCTTTATTTCCCGAACATGTAAGATTGGTTTCAAATCCGTTAACTGTGGTAGGAATGTAGTAGTTTTGGAGTGTGATAGAAGAGCTAAAAATTTACAATTTCAATCATATGCTTTATATCATTTTCCTGTTCAAAATATTTTAACTTCACGTCTACATCAGTGCTATTGTCCTCAGAGTCGATTTGATTTACAACATCGGATGCTATTTTCATCAAATCCGTTTCGTCACCTTCTTTTGATAATAATTCTTGACTTTATCACTAGCCATATCTACGAAACCTTCGCCACCGAGGGATTTAGCAAGTTCTGATATGTCACTAACTTCATTTTCCTACGATTTCTATTTCAATGATAAATCTGACCAAATGTTCTTACAACATACATTTAATGTTGATGTTTTTAGCTCTCTCAGCGACGGATATATGATATCGATTCAGTGTTTGAAAATTGCTTCCAAGCTTCCGTTACAATACTACGTGCCTTTTCCCGATTCGAAATTACTTACGTCGAATCGATTACATCTAAAAATCCACAGTGTAATGCTTTCCTTATGTAATAAATTTCAAAGGTACCTTAATAATACCTTGGTAAAATGGTTGGAGCATTGAAGTAGTGTTAGTTGTAGAAAAATATTTTGATATTCAAGTAACATAATTACACAACACAATTACACAACATAATTACAATATTTATGCTTACATAAATTTTGTTAGAAGTGAAACTTACAAGCTCATTAGTTTTAGTTTTGCGCTTTACTTTGTAAATGAACACACTTTATTGCGTGTATAACGTAGAGATGTAAAGTTTAAAAATAAACATGTGAAATGTGGTTATTTACACTGATGTTCAAAATTAAGAGAATTTTCCAATTTGGTCGATTATCTCTATAAATACAGGACAATTTTTAATGCAATTTGGTTTGTACATAATACAAAAAATAACCATAATACAAAATATATAATATTATATAACTCAAATGATAGTTGTTGAGGGAGTAAAAACGCATAGATATCTTAGTAAAAATCTTACGCACAAAATATTATAATCAGTTTCATTATTAACGTCGCACTACAAGCAACACGAGAGCTGAAGGCGATGGAACTCAACATTTTTTATTTCGATCAAGTGACGAGAAAGACACCTCCAAACTTCCACACTACGCCAATAGAAGTACTTGGAGCCTAGACTAGATTTAACGTAAATCAGCCGCGCTACATGAGGGGTACTTCGTGGCTTCTGGGCTCGAACTCGCGACTCGACGAAAATAAAGCAGATCGAGACCGTTGTGAAAAACTGAGTTAATCTATATGGTATCAGGTTCTTTTTGACTATAAAGTCCAAGAGAAAACAAATAATTCCTGCGAATTACACCGGCACAGTATTTTTAATACGAGCACTTACGTTCAGCTTACAAGGCAAATCCCCACGTGAGTAGTGGGTGAAAGTAGTAGAAAAAAAGGTTACAGTCAACATTCTCTTAGTGGCGAGTTGAGCAGTTTCTCCACTCACCCAAGAGAGGGGAACACACATGACCTGGTGGTAGCTGAGACTTGGGGTCGGAACACAACATCCTCCCCCATTTTTGAGTCTACTGAGACTCAAAAACAGTAGTGACATTGAAAACGCTTAGTCTCTTGGGTCTCCAGATAGTACGTCCATATCTCGACACCTTAGGCATATTAGGAGGAGCATCTACAGGTATCATTGTACTCTCAGAGACATCAACGTTAGCAGAAGGAATTTTAGGAGCATCAGCATCCAATGGAACCTCAACCGACGCTGCTGTTTCAGCAGATTGAAACTCTCTGGATTCCAAAGGAAAAACTCTCTGGATAGAACGGATGATCTCGGTCTTGCTGCATCTCAGCTTTAGGGTGCGTACTTTTCCGTCCCTTCCAGGAATCAGCTCGACAACTTTACCTAAAAGCCAGTAAAGTCTCTTCTTGTTTGGATTTTCGATGAGAACTATCTCACCAACTTTAAAGGCTCGAGACGTCTTATGAACCTTTTGCACTAATAACCCTAGATATTCTTTACCAAACCTTCCTCTTGCATCTTTCAAAAGTCTCGCTCGAAATTTGACCCTTCTCTGAAACTTAGCAAAATCAAAGATCTTAATCTGTCACATCAATACATGAATTTCCCATCAGGAACAATGCAGGTGTCAAAGGTACCAGGTCGTCCGAATCCTCAGACATATAAGTCAGAGGACGACTAAATACAATAGATTCGCAATCACATAAAATGGTAAGAAGCTCTTCGTACGTCGAGACTGCATTCCCTAAAGTGCGTTTTAAGAGATCTTTAAGCACTCTTATGAGCCTCTCCCACTCTCGGGACTTATTGATCCATGTGTTACAAAAAATAACCATTCAACAGTTATAATTCACATGCATGATCACGCGTAACACTCATCGGAGTCGCAAGGTATGAAACAGCAGTTGCAGAATAGAACAAAATAATTCGAGATAAAAATCAACGTTTTTAAAAACAACGTTTTTATATGGTGGCAAAGTTTATTAAAAAAATTATTGAAATATTAGTTAAAACTTGGTGCAAGTTTTGGTGGTTGGGCTAAACTGTATTATTAAAAAAATTATTGAACTGTAAATTAAAACTTGTCGCAAATGTCTAAATATTGCATTGTTAGGTAAATAAGAATGATTCCCAAAAATTCAGAGCTCTAGCTTGACGGTAAGTTGGTTAAATTAATGATAGGAAATTTGATGACAGACTGACACACACACACACCAAGTGAAATACATAAAAACGTTGTAAAATAGGTTAATATGGGTATGGTCCCCTCTTACAGATATTCGGGCCTCACATCGTGATTTTAAGGGAGTTTATGAGTTCCTGTGGCAATTGGCTCCCCTCGTTCAGAAAAGCAGTTTTCAGGCCTTGAATAGTTCTCAAAGAGGGGTTGCGATTTGTAATTGCCCTCCCCAGAGCGTCCGAGGCATGCTCTATAGGATTCAGGTATGGAGATCTGACTGGCCGATCCATCCGGCGAATATCCTCTCTTTCCAGATTTCTTCGACCAAATGAGCTCTATGTGGCCCTGCGTTGTATCATCCATTATAACATAAATTCAGGAACAACTGCACCCCTGAAAAGGCGAACATAGGTCTCCAAGATCTCATTCCCATACCTCTCAGCAGTCACAGTGCCTCTTTCAAAGGCATTGAGGTGTATGCGGCCATCCAACATGAAGCCTACCCAGACCATCAAGCCTCCGACGCCATAATGGTCGATTTCTCGGACATTGGAGGACAGGTAGAGGGTCCCTGGTTATCTCCGTATGAAAGTTCAGCCAGAATCACTAGTTAGGCTGAACCAGGACGGACTCATCAGTGAAGAGAAAGGTTGCCCATTGATCTGTGCTCCATACTCTATGTTCTCTGCACCATTTTAAGCGGACTATCCTGTTTTCAGAACTTAGAGAGACGCAAACAACAGGTCTGCTTGCACACAGTCCTCTCTCATGAAGTCTTCTGGAAACAGTCAACCTTGAAACTCGAGTTCCTGTGGCCGCATACAACTCATGAGAGACCTGAGAAGCTGTAGCATCCCTGTTACGTCTCACTGTAACAGACAAATGGTGATCTCTGGCCATCGGGACTCTTGGACGACCTTCCCATGCTTTCTCTCGACGGATCCGGTATCCTGAAACTGTTTCCATAAGTTGGACACAACGTTTGGAGTTAAATAGAATTCTCAGCAAATCTGGACTTGAGACTGGCCTTCTTATAGCTTACCCACAATTCCCCTTCCTCATTCCATCCTCTATACGTTGGTGGTTACACAATTTTAATGTTTGAATTTTAATTTAAGCGATTGCAGCAAAAAACACCGAGAAATTCAGCGAATTGTGCTGGCGAACGAAATGCGGATTTTGTGGCACGCACGCTTATAAATCCTGTTTTTCGACTAGTTCCACCCACACACACGTATACTCTTGCATATTCGACTTACAATATTTGCATCTTAATTCGACAAAATATGCAAATTCTCTTAATTTTGAACATTAGTGTAGATTCATTAACAATGTAAGTTCAATTTAAATGTAGATTCATTTCAAATTTTAAAAAGGCCAATTTATGCAAATTTTGTTCTTTTGCAATTTGAAAGGAAAAAAAATCATGATATATTTACTGATTTTTATATTTCTGGGTTAATATCATATGGTTCTTTCTTTATAAATGGAGCTTTATTTATTTCTGAGAACATGGGAAATTGATAGAATTGAACATGTTGATTTGCTTGTCTTCAAATGTGACTTCACACCTTATGTTATCTTCAGATTTCGATAACACGTGAGAAATTTTGATTAAATGAAAACAACATATTGCCTAATATGAGGGCTGTGACTGCTTGAAAACAAAGTATAACATCACAATTCTTTTAGATATCAGTGTTTGCACTTTATACTATTTTCCCTTCTGATTTTATCTCTGTTAATTGTCGAAGAAAAATAGTTTTAAAAATGCCACTTATATTAGAACAATTATGAAACGCATACTGTTCAAACGAATAATGGCGCCTTGAAAATATGCCATAATGCTACACTGGTTTGTGATGCAAAAGGCTTTACCGTGAACTACCTACCAGAATATTATGCTGGATGATATTAAAACGCTACCAGAGGTATCAAACAAGAAAAACATACGATTTCTACCGTAACGCATTTTAATACTGTTGTGAATACTCATACAAATAAATTTCGTATTTTGCAATTATTTGAAAACATTTATTCTGAAAAAAGACTGTGGTAAAGAAATTTGTTAAACTGATTGGAATTCAAGATATAACATTCAATATAGCATTTTCACTCTGTATAACAAAACATAATATTAAATTGTTTTGTTCAATGTCATTGATCAACATTAGTTTTTACATTTATTTCTTATGATTTAATTACAAAAGTAATATAACTTAACCAACTTTTAATTTTTTAAAAAAAATGTGTTATTATTCAATTTAAGATATCAGTTGATGTATTTTTACTTTTTTTGATAAAATTTCTCATAAGTTGACGAATAAGTAATATACACTTTTTTTACTTGTTAAATCGGATTGTCTTGTATATCAAAGTGGTTTTTGTTTTACTTTGACTGCAAATAAACGAAAACATTTTTTATGTTTACTTTGCATTTTAGTTTAAATAGATATATTTTAAAAAATATTTATGTTTACAGTTTTCTGATTTAAAAAAAGAAACACTAACGTTTAAAAATGTATTTTTTGACTTCAAATACGTTATGATTTAATTATTATTTATTCAAACTGCTAATACTAAAAAGGAGTGTTACATTTAAGATTTACTTTCAAATGTTATAAAAAAGTTAAATTTTAAATTTATTAGGTTTATTTTTAAAAGTTAAAAAAGTTACGTTTCAAAAATTTCTAATATTTAAAATTCATTTTCTAATTTAAAAAAAAAAATAAATGTTTCAAATTTATTTTGTAATGTTACGCTGAAACGAACTCATACACAATATTCCAAGTTGAATTTAATTTTATTCCAATCATCAACGCGTAATCCATGCTTTTCTTTTAGAACATATATGCCATTTTAATCTTTGCACTAATTTCATTATTTTGATATAATTTTTTTTTTATTGACAATGTCACCAGTAGAAATAATCGTATTTATTAAAGCAGTATAAAACCCTTTGAATCCTGCAGGTGATAGTTTTCTCTTCCTTAGCAAATTGGCTATTAAATTTACAATATTAGTACGAGGTTAAAGTTGATTTTTGACTATAATTTCTCCTGATGGCCCATGATAAAACTGAATATTTATATTTTAAGAAAATCCCGATGGTTTCTTCGTAGTTTGTTGGTATCGCACTAGAGCGGCTTTTAAAACGTTCACCATTATATCGTCCTCTGTTTCAATATCTGATTCTTTATATAAGTTTTATAGAATCTTTATTAGCTTTTTACTGAAAAGGATGAATTCTCACAAATATTTGAGGGATTTGAAATAATCAATATGATTTTTTTCCTTTCTGATATGTTTTAATTATGACGAATTTCATGTATTTATTTATATAAAATCCGATAACTGGTCAAAAAATTATATATGTTCTTCGGTAATTAAAATCATCATTTTACTGAATTCCATGAATATAAGAACCAACAAAAGAAATTTACAGCTAGTTCTAGCAGAGGTAGAATATTCGTCATATATGTTTATGTTTATTCGTCATATATGTTAATTCTGTCTCTTCATATGCCTGTTTGCTTAGGAAAAATTTACTATTTTTTTTAAAAAAGCGTCACTGATTTGCGATCTTATTAATTGAACATTTTGTATCTTGGGGAAAAAATATTTTTTTAATGATGTAAATTGCGTGTGAGTGTTGTTAGTCATATTGTCTATATGTTTTGATTGAGTAAGCAATAAAAAATTATTTATCTATTTCTTGCACACTAAAAATATCTGTTACTATTAAGAAATTTTATATGGGTGTGTTTATTGAAAAAAAAGGCATGTAAATTATTTCATCGATTTTTAACTTTGTAAAAAAAAAAATTTCTGGTTTCAACAATTTTCAAAGAAGTATTTTGTGTCTCCATTTATTTGCATCTTTTAAGAAAATTAAATCTTTCTAAATTTCAATAAATTCATATCTCTTTGGTTTCTTCAAATTTAATTTATAACTAAATTATAAGCATACGTATCTATAGCTATTTTTTCCCCATAATGAGCGATTATCAAAGCTTATTTATTTTGTTTACATACGTTAAAATCAGAGTGAGTGTCAACAGAAGACCGAGAGAAATTTTCCAAAAAGAGCATTTAGCATTTATCAAACAACTGCCATTGGGAGAACAGAAAAATTCACCAGTGCGAAAATATATTCCACCTCATTCAAGAGAAAATACCAGAACTCCGAAGAAGGAAGAAATAAGAACATGTTATATTTGCGGATTGCAACACCTGGCGAAGAACTGTCCAAAAAGGTACAAAGCGATGGAAATGAACAGTTATATTGATAAACACATGCAAGATGATCAGACAGTAACCACAGAAATTCGAACCAAGTTCCTTCCTGAAACAAGAAATAAGAAAAAATTAAGCGAATCAAAATTAGCTATGAGAGACCTCCAATACGCTGAAATTGCTGTCAGTGGGAAAGGTGCAACAGCTTTAATTGATTCAGGATCGATGATAACTGTGTTGAAATCATATCTCATTTCGGATGGAAAAGATGAGGAAGGAAAAATAATTTCAAAAAGCGCATTCGGAGAAAAAAAATGGAAGCTTCTCTTTCCAGCGTTCAGTTATGGATTTAAAAAAAAAAACAAGAACACAACGAAACATTTTTGAAACCTATTTCTATCCAAGGTCAAGCAATCATTCCATTGAAAATATACCAACTATTTCAGAAGAATGTAAGCAAAACTACAAGCGATGAATCATCATCGGCCATTGATGGATATTGCTGCGGCAGACAGAAGTCTGATTTCATTGCCAAAGGAAAGACAGAGAGCGGAAAGCAAATATTAGAAAATGAAGAATGTTTGTGTTTGGAAATATTATTTCCCATGCAGTAGGAAATCGAATATCAAAATTGAGTGAGTGAAAGAGCTTTATTGAGAAAACAGCAATTAAAATGTGACTCGTTGGAAGATGTATGGTAACCATTTACTTTGAAAAAAGGGAATTTTTATTTGAGAGATTATCTCATGGTTTTCGACGATAATATTATTGGGGCAAGATGTCACAATTAGTTTTGCCTACAATTAGAAAGTCTCAAGTATTAAAATTGGCACACGAATCAGTTTTTGGAATTCATATGGGATTTAAAATGACCATTTAAAGAATTCGTTTTAACTTCTGGTTTCCTGATTTAAAAAAGGACATTTTAGAATATTGCAAATCTTGCAATAATTGTCAATTAAGAAGCCAAGAGAAAGCTACGGACAAAGTACCTATAACCTCTGTTCTTAGGTTAGATTTACCTTTCGAGGTCGTGAATGTTGATATAATTGGCAAAATTGACCCACCATCGACCAGAAAACTCACATAATGTCTTGTCATGGTAGACCAGCATTTTAGATGGCCGGAAGCGATTTCTCTTCGATCGTTGCTTGCCAAAGCTACATGCAACGCGCTAATGGAGATATTTAAGAAAACAGAAATTCCAAATTGCCAGCGATATGGGCACTAATTTCACTTCAGAGTTCATGAAGCGCTGTGACTCTACCCCACGATTTTCAGTTCCTGGATATGCAGCTTCGAATGGACTCGTGGAAAGATACAATAAAGTATTAAAAAATTCATTGCACCACGTTATTGGGACTGATCCTAGGAATTCGGACAAATATATACCGTACTTGCTTTTCGTATGTGCAAAACGGGTCCAAACTGCACAACGGGAGTGTCACCTTTCAAGTTAACGCGTGGATATTCTTTTGATTCCCTTATATGTATTTGTGCTATTTCATGTGTTATTACCATTCATTTGCATTCAGAATATCTTATTAATTTGAATCATTTTGAAATCATGAAGTTTATAATAGTTAATGTTTTATAATGTGTATGATTTTTGGTAATTTGTAATGTGTAATAGTGTTCGCATTTAAGTATTGTTTCTTTTTATTATAATTATTATTATGCATTTAGTGTTAATAATTGTGAACTAATTTTGTATTGTGTGAATATTTGAGAGTTAAATTTAAGAGTTTCATTTGCTGAGTTAAATTTGTAAACAAATGTAACGTCAGAGCTTGGTGGCGAGATGCAGTGTCCCCCTCTCCTCCAAGCAATAGCTTAGAAGCCTCCGCTACGCGGCGCTAGCAGTACCACCCGCAAGGAAAGAGAAAAGAGTTTTGTGACAGGAGTGGAAGGTTTTCGTATCATGGGAGTAGTTAAGTAGGCCTCCCTGGGAGTGCTACAAACCTATTTAAATCTTCAATTAAGGTTTTGTTAAGTTTCAGAAGTCCTAACTCTTTTCATTATATCTTCGAACCACAACCAAACATTACAGATACTTTCAACAAGATACGTAATAAAATTCAAAATGAGGTACTTCATACTATCAACAAGATACGTAATGAAATTCAAAAAGAGATACTTTATACTTTCAAAATAATTATACTTGTATTACTAAAATAAGATGCATCATTCTTCCAAAATAAAACGTATAGTAAAATATAAAGATGAGATAATTCACACTTTCAAAAATAGAATAGAATATTCAAAGTTATATCGCAAAATCTGTGTCCTTTAAACTAAATATGTTCAATTATAAGAATACAGACAAGTTGAAACATGTTTGAGTTATCTCTGGATTTGGAGAAAAGATATTGGATGAATCTTATTAATGGACATTCATTAACTGAAACTCATGTGGTGGATGAAAAAAATTTAGGCGGGATGCAATGATAATATCATAACTCTTATTAGTGATTTGAATAGATTTATCAATTTCTTAAGCCGAATAATTGTTTCAAGATGTTGTAAAGTCCAGAATATGATGGACTAAGTTTCCTGATATTTTTTTAGGACTTTTGATTTCTTCTAACATCACTAAATCTTCTTGCATAAATTTTGAAACCTGTAAACTTCATTATTTTTATGATAATACTAAGTACGTTTAAATGTAATTTTACTTGCTTTATGAACTGGTGGCTAAGTTTGATTATCGATCGTAGACACATAGATACATATGGTAGTTTACTATACATTAAGTAAGAAGTTTGATAGGATGTAATCGAATGAGAGGTAGCGTTGTATTCTTTAGTAACCTTCTCTAAAAGCTTTGATCAAGGAATTTTTCAGAAGTTTCATTTATTTTGCATTTTCAACGGGTGATGATAGACTGGTTCGTCCCTTCAACTTTTCCATTCGTTTGTGAAGAATGGATAGGAGTTTGAATAGTCTTTGTTTGACACTGTTATTGTGTAAGCATTTTTTAAATCTCGAAGATTTGAATGCAGTATTCCTACCTATTAACAAGAGTTTTGGAACAATGTTAGAAACTCGTACTAAATAGTTAGTATACGTTTCAGTTGCAAAACTTTTAGATAGGAAAGATCATGTTATATGATCAATGTCAACTAGTAAATATTTTTTGTAATGATAATAGCCCACCAACATCATAACAGAGAACATTTTGAAAAGTTCCTCTGATGGAGGCAATACTTGTAGAAGTCTAAACCTTTTTTGATGAGACTTTATTTAATGGGTAAATTTTACAATGATTTGCATATAGTTTCTCTTATGTCTCTAATTATATCCTTCCGGTAATATTGTGTTGATATTAAGCTCAGCATTTTTTAAACACATAGATGTCACCAAAATCATTATGAGTTTTTCAAATAATTCTTTTCCTAAACAAAATGAAACAACAAATTTAAAGATGCCTTTCTTGTTGATTTTCCATAGATCATTAATTTTAGTGTATTTTGGATCATTTACATAATGAAAGTTTTAATGTTCTATCCATTTTTTCTTTTGAAGTTAAAGAGCCATCTGGTGAGAAATAGAATTCCTAGAAAATATTGTCTGCTTTATAATTAGAAAATCCTTTTTTGTATCCAATTTCATAATCGAACATACACAATTTCAGTGACCATCTAAATAATTTTTCAGTTAAGCATTTTACACTTTTAAAACACTCCAGAGCAGCATGATTTGTGTATATTGTGACATGTTTCTAATGTAAATAATGATATTTGTCTAGTGCTTTTACTATATTGTAAGGCATTTTAGTTCTGGGATGGTATAATTTCTTTCAGAAGATCCAAGCAACGTAGAACGAAAATAAATGGAATTTTGTGAGTCAACAGGATATTCTTGTTTTAAAATAGATCCAAGAGCTTTCGGTGACTTTACATATAAATGACACTTGTAATTTGGATTAAAAAATAAAACTGGCTTGGAATTTAAAGAATTCTATAAATTTAGAAAAGCTTGCTTGCCTTCCCATGTTTGGCATTTCATTCTCCTTGCTGGCATTTCATGAACAATCTCATGTTTCATGTATTTTTAAGCTTATTTGCTTAGAGGTAGCCTTAGTTTTGCGTAATTAGTAATGACGATTGAATTACTACAATATCATATTTATTTAATTTTTCTGCCAAGTCATAAAGAGAAACAAAATTGGCTCACTGATCAATGAAATTGTTCTTCACATTTATCATTTACCCTATATTTAATCTAGTGTATAACAATTAAATTTTTCAATTTATCGAAAGTATAAATTTTGAGTTCTCCGAAATATTCTGAAAAATATATATTCAATTCACGGGCAAGCCAAGTTGAGTCACTGTTTCCTCGATGCGAATAAAATTGTTGTCTAAGCTTTGCATGATTTTGCCTACAAAACGTAGGCATTGGAGGTTCTCAATAAAATCCTATTATTTAATTTCTTCGGAATTTTCCCTTGCAATTTTCTTTGCAATATTATGGGGAAGAAGTCTTAAAAGAAATGCAACTCCTCACTTTTTAGGTATTTTTGCAAAGTTTGCTCTATTCTCGAGGTTCAGTTGGTAGGTGAATTTATGACACTGATTCCTCAAGAAATATAAATCTCTCCTCATTTATAGAGGAATAAAACGCTATAAAATTAAGTGTTTGGAGTAAAACCAGTGTCATTGAAAAAGTGAAACAAATTTGGTTGGGTATTTTTCCCAACCAAGTCAATTGAAGAAAGTGTATAAGGTTTAAAATATTCAAAAGGAACACATTCAAATAGTTTTAAAAATAATGGCGTGTTTCCACTTTGTTCAAACTTTGGGGTAATTTACATTACAGTGATCTTATTTTGTGTTGTTGGGGTAACACGCGATTCGAAATTCTTTCAGTCTCCTCATATTTTAATTTCTCTATTTAAAATTGCTCATTGAGTGTTTGCAACTCAAGTTCTTACAATTTCTTTCTTTCTAGTTAACAACACATTTACTTCCTTTTATGACACATAAGTAGCAAAATTGAAACATATTAAATACGTTTAATGTTTAGTACATATATATCTCATATCGCAATGTTAATACCAATTATATGAAATATCCCACTGATAAGATACATTTCTTAACTAGGATCTCATAAATGTATATGTATTGCATCTGAAATCTATGTGACAGAAATTGTGCGTAAAACCATTTTTGCAGCAAATAAACGAAAAAAATGTCACCTTTTCCGTTTCTACTCTTTCGTTGATTTGATTTGTTGCTCTTGTCCCCATTCTAAGCTTATCTGTATTCTTATGATTGGTAACAGGGCACTCTTTTGAAATACTAGGGTTGGTTTTGCACTTTGATCTGAAAGTAATAAAAATTCGAAACCTTTTGAGGTCCTTTGGTCAATGAGGCTAACTGGATGACTTTCATTCTGCGATCTTTCTTCTCCAGGCGATACTTGATTGTTCGTACTTCAAAAAGTTCTTTGCACAAATTATTCTTTCCGTAAGATAGTACCTGCACTCCCAGTGAGAATTTGGACTTCCTCCGCCAGTCAGTGTCCAACCAGCTTCATTGTCAGAAACGTATTCAATTGGTACTTATACAGTCCAAATCTTACGGATATAGCTCAATCAAGTCATGACAATCAAATCTGAATGTATTGTTTGTTAAATCATTTATAATATTATTCTTAATTCCATCAATCTATCCAAGCCACCATTATCCGCATTAATCCATACAAGCTATTTGTAGCACTGTAAATAATGAAAGTTCATAGAATTTTAAATGTGATTCACTTAGGTAAAAATGATATTTATGATATATTCTCTCTTTAAAGACATGGTGCTATCTCTTTAAAAATTAAGGAGCATCTGTAAGCCTTTTCTTATAAAACTGTAAAATTGCTACCACACTCTAACACAAATCGCCGAATTATTCATTGATAATTTTTTGATATTAACAAGAAACAAATATAGTTGGGAAACTTAGAGTGATTATTTCTTTAATATGTCCATATTTTCTAGAGTCAATGAGGTACAACTTAAACCTACGATACTACGTCACTATTTATTGCAGTAGTTGAGAAAAAACCTGAAACCATTTTAAGAATGTCAAGTGCATTAAAACAGACACCTTCTTCAATTTAAACAAATCAAGGAAAATAGTAAAAAAATAATAAAGCTCTATGCAATGTTTTGTAAAGAACAGATCTAGCCACCTAAGGTGCTCTTTTAATTATATCAAATCACTCAATTAAATATAAGAATTAAAGTAAACTATGAAATATCGAGAAATGGACAATAGTCAAACTTTCCGATATTCGAATCAAAGCGAACGGTACACAATTAAGTTGAATATTATAGCAACCAGGGCCACTTTTCAGTTTAGGCACCGGCCTACAGAGCAAAAGATTTGGAGGCGAAGAAATTGGAGGGAGAAAAGAGAAAAAATTACAAGTACAGTGAACGTACTACCACTCAGCGAGTCATACATGCGTTGTGATTGTGTATGTGTGCGCGCTCAAAGTGTAAGAATGGATAGTGCAGTGCTGATGAGTCAACTGTATTGTTTGTGGGTGCAGAGAAAAGACACTGATGCAGAATATTGTCTTCTCCCCTCCTCTAAATTGATAGATCCCTCAATCAAGCCCGCTAGAAAACTCCTAGCCTGAGAGAGCGACGGCTTGTTATTTCTTACGTACACTCGCTCACTTAATAGCAAGCTGCAAAAGTTAGTCTCGTCAGTAACTGTCGAGTTAGTTAATTGAAGTGTCTTATAAAGCGAACTGGCATACTATGTATTTGGATTAAGTGTGCGTGAACCGTTTTGTGAGTAGCTCTTACTTATATATGTATTTAGATTAAGTGCGTATCATTTTTGTGAATAGTTTTTTTCTGATCTAAAGAGTACTGTGGTAATGTATTTGAATTAGGTGCGTGTGAACAGTTTTGTGAATAACTTTTCTTATAATCTAAAGCATATTATATTTGGATTAAATGCGTATGAAGTGTTTTTAATAGCAATCGTAAAGTAAAATCGCAAATAATAATACTGAAAGGAAGTTGGACTTCACTGTTTTCTGACACACTCACTGTAAACAAATTTCAGTTTATTGAAACTTTTTTTTTTTTTTAATTTTATGACTATGATTATGGACATTACAGTACATTTCTAATACAAAATGAGTCTTTAGAAAAACCCAGTGGAGCAGAATTTCGCAAAAGAGCATCTAAAAATCAGCAAAAAGAAGAAAAAGTGCCCAAGATAACAAGTTTTTTTCGTTTCAAATCGTAAGTCGACAGAAACTGAACTCTGACATTCCCAAACTTATTCATCCGATTGAAGTGAAACCCGGAATGGAAAGAATAATGAAGAACAACCATCAACGTCCCAGACTATCACCGACTCTGATACTACTAAGCCTATAACACTTTACACTCTGCTTTATAGTGGATTCGGGCTGGAGGACCGGGTTCATGGAATATAAAAGACAATGTACAGGTATCTAAAATACTTAAGCTCAATTTTAACTAAATACTTAGAAGCAGATTTTTATAATTTTGATTATTGTTATGAAAACGTCTAAATTAAACGCAAACTTTCAACAAAATTATTTTTTGGCGAGATACTGAGTGGAGAGAAGTATAAGAGGAACTGGCTCCCATATTTAATATGGAAATGCCAGGTATTTTGTTTCCATTGCTTTCTATTCCCTTATGAGATGAAACGAGGGACTTTAGCAATTGGCTGTAGCAATTAAAAGAACTCTTTTGCGCATGCTTCGCAGCATGAGAGATCATACTACCATAGGGCAAATGCGTTGAGTTTTATGTTAAGAAAAAGGACCACCTCAGTCAAGAATTCCACCTAAAGTCAATAAGACAAAGAGATGAAGTATTAGAGAGATTTCCTTACTAGATTTGTCTCAGTTGTAAAATTTTTGTTGACAAAAGGCTTTCCATTCAGGGGTGATCTCAAAAAACTTGGATCTACATCAAACAGACTTTTCTTTAGATGCCTTGAACTCACAACTGAGTTTGATCTATTTCGGGCCCAACATCTGATAAAATATGGCTACAAAGGTAAAAAAAAGTACATTTTTCATCTGACATTTATAGTGAGTTTATAGACTTAATGGGCAAAAGCATCTTGCCAGAAATCTGAAAAGAGATCAAACGTTACATTTCATTCATTATTAACTCTTCAATCTCTTAGTGAAGTGTCTGTAGTTCTTTCAGTACTACAGCCACTTCACACACCGACCTGTAGTACTTTGATACGTTTCTGTCAGCAAAGCCTGCGTCAATGAGTGCTATCAGGCGTGTCTCATAAAGCTCAAGGTATGAAAGAATGAGCTCTCACTTACTTGAAGAACTTAAACAAGATTTAAAAAAACTAACAGTGCCACATATATGATAATGCTTCCAACATGTTGGGTTGTACTCAGGTCTTCAGTCGAAAATACGAAAAAAAAAATGTTCTTGTTGAGTTTGAACGATGTGCAGCACATTCTTTAAACCGAACACGTCGTTTTGCCGCTGACAATTTCGGCACTGAAGCTACTGTATCCTTTTCTTTTGTACAAGGACTTAACAAGGTTTTTTTTCGGCATCTACTCATAGATGGAATGTATTAAGAGATAATGTGCAAAGAAGCAATGAACAAAAGCTGAAAACTTAACAAAGGTTTCTTATGTTGAAATCATTGAATGAAACTAGATGGTCTGCTAGGGCAAATGTTCTCAGACCTCAAGTTACAAGTTGTAACGAAATCAAGAACGCCCTTGAAGATATAATTGAAAACAATACTCAGACACCTGACACGCGAGTCACAACTGAAGGATTCCGGAGAACACTAGAAAGCTTTAGATTACTTTGTTAACTCTCCAAGCGTTTTACTTTCTTATACAAAGTTATTCGTAAAGCAATCTACTTAAGCACTGCTGAGGGTCGTGAAAACATTTCGCTTTCCATTCACAAAAACTTTGGAAAAGCAAGATAATCCTTTTCCTTCCTCCTTTTAAGACGCTGGTGGTCGACAACAACCCCTTGGGTTGAGCAATTTTAATGCTCAGATCGGACGATTTGAAAAGCGATTTCTTTGTCTTGAGCGAATCTTGTGTGACTGCAACATAGTGTGGGGTTCAAATTATTCGGATCAGAACCTGGAAGGTGTTCGCCCGATCTATTGAGTTTCAATAAAAGTGTTTGAAAGAAGGAAGAATAAAAAAATATCGCTTCAAAATTATTGGGGGGGGGGGTTAAAAGTTGAAAAATATCTGTTTACTTCAAACAATAGAAAAGTTCTTTTATTTCTGTAATTTAAAAAAAAATCATTTTTATTTTAATATCACGATTTTAACTGGGAAAAGCATCCTATATTCATTGTTGAATAAGATACCAAGAAAACACAAGATTATTTGCATTAAAACTGAACATTAAAAAGTAAACATTAAAACTATTGTACTAAACATTATTTTGAAAAAATAATGTTTAGTACAATGCCAACTTGGCTAGATTTACACAGTCTGTTTCTGGGGTTTCCAGAAATAGCGCCGCGCTCGTGCCATTGTCACGCTTGGCTTTTACCCACAACCTGTGACTAGTGATTTTTTTTACAAGAGTACGAAGAGCGTATTAATATACAGGATGATTAACTTTGTGAAATAAAAACTAAGATTTCTCCAATTAATTATATTTTAAATTTAAATTAACAAGGTGCAATTTTTAATATTTTTAATTTAAATAAATTTTAATCCTTAAAGTTATGTTTTTCTGTTGAATGAATTTTTTCGGCATGAATATAAATTTTCTTCCATAACACATCCACTGCAGAACAACTTGTTTCTAAGCGAAAGTACCTTCTCTACATCCCCATTTGTGCAAGGGCAGCATATTGCATATTCAATCAATAATTTTAAATTTAATGGGATATAATATTCTTCAAAATGTGAAAATATTTCTAACTGTCTTCAAACCACGTTTAAATTTTCTCCTTTCTGCTTCTTTAGTGTTTCAAACTTTAAATACATATTCGCATATATCATTTAAAAAAAATTGTCAACGATAACCACATCTTTCATATCAGGTATTATAAGTTTGACAGAGAGAGAAACTTCTCTTTTAATTTTGGCTTTCAAAACAATATACTCGAAACACTTTAGTTCAGTGAAGTTGACAGATATTTCCTCAACGACATTTTCCTATGTATGAGGTTCATAACAAATTTTGTGAACAATTTTAAATTTTAGAAATGTATCCTGAATCCCAGGATTATAACCCTACAAAATTGTTAGCTTATTCCTTAACATTAACGGTATGGATTAATCATCATATCTCGCTCTACATTGCAATAAAAAACTGCAGCTGAAATGTGATCATATTTAATTTTTTTGATAGTTTTGTAAAAAATAATACCTGAGACTGTGGAGAAAGCAGAGCGTAAGTTTTGATCTATATAAGAAACTACATTTTTTTCCCATCTGCAAAGTATTTTTCCAAATTTAAGTAACAGGAGGGAAGCGGATCATATAATTTCAAAATTAGCTCTATTTGTGCGTTTCTGCGTATGTATTTGTGCGTATGCTGGTTTCAAATTAAACCACCTCACTTTTGAATAGCCGAGGAGCTTTTTATATTAAATATCAGCCTCAATGTAAAATTGCTTACGACTTGCTACTCAAACCAAAACGGACTAAAATATATGACTTAGTTCAGTCCAAAATATTCACAATATATAAAAATCATTTTCCTCTACTAATCTCAGTCCATTTTACAAATTGTACCTAAAAACAACTATATGTGTTTAACACATAGATCAATAAGTTCCGAGACTAACCCAGAGATGGCACTCGTAGTAAACCAGTAACCAGGTCTTTCTAGAGTACTAACCTTTGCTTGAAACGTGTCAAAATTTTAAGTCGATCGGACCAGAAACAGCTGAGTTATCGAGGTTGGAGTAAAGTCGTTTTGTAGTTTGTTTAAAAAATGGAAAAAACCGAGTTTCGTGTTCTGATAAAA
>BMAW01096361.1:82275-130122 GCA_019974015.1 Nephila pilipes
TATAAACATTTACAGAACCAAGAAAACCTTGAAGTTGTTTGACATTTTTTGGAGGTTGTAATTTTCTGATGCTTTCAATGTTATGATTATCTGGAGAGATGCATCCTTCTCTGACCTCATAACCCAAAAAAATTAATTTTATCTTTTGCAAAAACACATTTTGAAAATTTTAATTTAATATTTTCTACTTGACACAAGTTAGAAATTTGTTTTAGGTGATCATAGTGTTCTTCTAAGGTGTTAGAAAAAACCCCTATGTCATCAAAAAAGTGACATACAAATTTTGAAAATTTATGTTTGTTTAGGATATTGCGAATTGTGCGATTAAATATTGCTGGTGCATTTTTAAAGCCAAAAGGTAAAACTTGGAATTCATATAAGCCTTCAGTGGTCACCAAAGCAAGTTTATGTTTATCTTTCTCATGAAGGGGTATGTGCCAGCAACCAGATGCAAGGTCCGGGTTGAGAAAATTTTAGCATGGGTTAATTTGTCTAATAAAGTATCAATTCTTGGTAAAGGTTCAGCATCAGTTTTACACAGAGCATTCACTTTGCGATAATCAATGCACAACCTACTTTTTCTATTTTCATCTCTTTTATAAGCTATAGTTACAGGGGAGGAATAACTACTAGTAGATTCTTTAATTAATCCAGCATTCAATACATTTTTTATTTGTTTATTAATTTCCTCTTCATCAGTCGATGATGTTCTGTAAGCTCTTTGAGAGACTGGTAAGTCAGAAGTCATTACAATTCTAGGGGGTTCTATTCTTATTTGACCAACATCATATTTACTTTTAGCAAAAATATGAGAATATTCAGATACAAGAGACAACACAGAATCAGATAGTTCTTTTACAATCAAATGTGGAAAAATGTCCTCTGAGGTACTGACTATACTACCCTGAGAGTCCCTTGTTTTTCTGATTTCTTTTAATACATGTAAACATATTTGTTTTTTATTCTTAGTATGCAAATTTGCAATAATTTTTTCATTTTGCATTATTCTATTTTTACTACAATCAATAATTAAATTAAAAAGACTACAATTTGGGAGTCCTAAAATTATGTAAGGTAAATGGTTATCAATAATGTAAAATCTTATTTTTTTCTTAATTTCTCCTATTTTTAAATATGTGTCACACATCTGTTTCAAGTGGAAATTGCCATGGGCTTGGTTTACTTTTATAGGCCTAGTCTTCTTTCTCTTTAAGTAAAGTTTGTTGACAATATCTGCAGAAATAAGTGAGAGAGTGGATCCTGTATCAATAACAACATTGACATTGTCACATAAAATAGGTAAATATCTCAAGTTAGCTAGGCTTGGGTTTGTTAAAGTAGTTGATTTGGTTGAGAGGTGTCCGGACACTAATAATTGTCATTGTATTGGCCATGAGCCTCAGTAGAGGTGTTTTGATTTTCCCTAAGGTTTTGTTCAGAACTAACAGGGTTTCCTGTGCACTGGGAAACAGAGTTAGACATGGGTACATGAGCCAAAAAATTAGGTGGTCTCAAAGGACATGTTTGTGACCAATGATATGTATTAAAAATGCCTTGTCTTGTGCAAAATTTACAGGGTAAAGGTAGCAATCCCTGCTGAAAATGAGAATTGTGATTTGGTCTAATATTAAAAGGTGGACGATGATTAGAAAAATTGTTTGGACATGGTCTAGAGTAATTTTGGAAATTAGGCTTAAAATAGTTGGGTGGTCGAGGTAAAAATGAGGTTGGTTGCTTGGTCATAAAAGGTGCAGATGGTCTATTATAACGGTTTGGTCTATTTCCAACCATGGGCTCATTATTTCTGACTCTATTTGATTCAGGAGTAGATTGTTGTATTTTAAAAAGTTTAGCTACTACAGTAAGTCATTCTTATGGGGAATTAGGTGGGTTTATGGTTACTAATTGTTTTAAATGGGTAAGTAACCCATCTGTTAAACCTTCTAAAATAAGTTGAGGTGAAAGTCCCAATTTTCTGCCACAATTTAATTTTTATGAAAATAATCTGCTAAAGTCTCATTCGATTGAAATTTATGCTGGGAAAAATCAGTAAAACTAACTACAGTAGATTCAAGAAAATTTTCGGTTAAAGCACAACAAAGATCATGAAAATTGGTAATATCCTAACAAGAATTAATATACTGAGTTAATGCTGAGCCCTACAAAAAATTTGAAATATGTGCAAGTTTCCAAGCCTCATCTCTATGATTTTCTTTACATGTCCGATTAAAATGGTTTAACCACAATTCCATTTTCATCCCACTCAAAGGAATTATGGGTAGCTCATTTTTCATTTTCTCATTCTGGGAGTCAATTGTTCCTGTATCTTTCACTACACAATATTAAAGTTCCATAGGTCATTTGCACAATAAGTACTCATTTAGTGGATTGTATTAAATATCTCTTTAATAATTCACAAAAGACACCTGCACATGGTGCCTTCACAGATAGCTCGTCTTACACTTCACTCGTATACACGATGAGCGCTTCCCGCTCTTCACCCAGTTACGGTTAGAATCACAATTATCAAACTCCTCATTTAAAGGAGGCGCGGTGATAGCGCATACAAGCGTTAACATACCGGCCCCCATTGACATGTTTAAACATTCAATCATTGTATGTAAAACACTATTTCACAAATTACTCAAAATTTGAAGATAAATATTCAATAATTATCAGCAAACAAGCAAAAAGAACACTATTAAATTACATGAAATTCTCAGTTTAACACAGCACACAATTAATGAATATGGCAATACTTTCAAAGAAATACACTAATAATATTTACAATTATCAATAAGAAAAATACATATGTTTACATATATTATTCAGACACAGGTAATACACAAATTTTTGAGACAGATCTTTTAAATAACCAAATTGAGTTTTTATTTGAACTATACGAATTTTTTTTTATCATCTCCAAGGATACACCAATAATTTTACTTTATAGCCATTTAAGTGACAGCACCTACATGAAAATATTTAACATAAATATAATCAATAATTAATAAAGTCAATTTGTGATTTTTAGGCATAATAGCAGGATGTTTCTTAGAAAGATTATAACCTGAGTTACCCAAACGTCCTCCAACTCTCATGACTCCATCAGCATCTAAGAACGGATTTAGGGATTTTAACTTACTGTTTGGAAGAACACTCTTGTGTTGCTTGAGACACTTAATCTCAGCTGAAAATACCTCCTTTTGAACTATTTTAATTAAAACACTTTCTGCATGATTCAATTCATTTACTTCAAATGGCCCAGATACTCTATACAAAGGATTTTGTATATTATTTATGAACCTGAAAACATAACTAAAAATACGAAGAACAGTTATATAATTATTACTCAAATTAAGAATACTATGAATAAAATTATTAACAGTCACATTAAAAGCAGATAATTTTTCTTTAAACTCGTCACACTGACAGTTTTTAAATTCTGCTTTCAATTCCTCACATTCTTTGGACACAGAGATTGTTTGCTTTGCTTAAACACTGTTATATAGAAATGTGGGACCTTTGAACCACATTCTGTCGTTGACCAATTTATCAGGGTCCACTCCCCGTGAAAGGATATCTGCTGGGTTCTGTTCAGATGACACATGACCCCACTGGTTTATGGATGTGTTCTCTTGAATGATGGCAACTCTGTTCTGCACAAATTTTTTAAGATCCATTGGATCCTTTTGGATCCATGAAAGCACTATCATGGAATCACTCCATAAGAATACTGTTGTTTCCAGTTTCATTGCAGCCAGGACTCTTTTTACTAACTTTGATAGTAAGACTGCAGCACACAATTCCAGCCTTGGGACTGTAAGGCTTTTCACCGGCGATACTCTAGATTTGCTAGTCACCAGTCTAACCATAGTTTCACCAGTAGAGCTGAAAGACTTGAAATAAATCACTGCTCCAAAGCAACGTTCTGAAGCATCAGAGACACCATGGATTTCTATCTGGGTGGCTTTTTCAATCACAATTCGTCTCTCAATATCAATGTTATTGATGTTTTCTAACATAACCAAAAAGTTATGCCATTCTTGATACTCTGCAGTTGGAAGTGTGTCAGTCCAATCAATTTTTAAGCGCCATAGTTTCTGCATGAATATTTTAGCCTTAGATACAATTGGACCAAGCAGTCCCAATGGATCAAATAATCTTGCAATAGTAAACAGCACATTCCTTTTCGTGTATGAAGTCCCAAGCTCCACTTTGACTCGAAAAGAAAAACAGTCTTCCACTGGTTTCCAGGACACTCCTAAGGTTTTGGTTTCACTTGGATTTGAGAAATTATAATTTCCATCGACACTTGGTGATAGTTCTGGATGGTTTGTGCACCATTTATGAAGTTGCATTCCAGCTTTTTGCATAATAACTATAAGTTGTTTTTGCAACTCTTGAGCCTCCTCTAAGGTTTGAGTTCCACATAGTACATCATCCATGTAAAAATTGTCACGCAACACAGGTGATGCAATGGGGAAATTATTCTCTTCATCAATGGATAATTGTTTCAAAGTCCTCATTGCCAGATAAGGAGCACTCACAGTTCCATAAGTAACTGTAACTAACTCATAAGTTTTATGTGACTCATTGGGCGTATCACTCCACAAAATTCTTTGAAGTTTGTGTTGACTGGGTTCTATGAGTATCATTCGATACATCCTCTTCACGTCAGCTGTCAAAGCATACACATGCTTTCTAAACCCTATCATTATCGAAAATAAGTCATCTTGGATGACTCCACCATTGTACTGTAACGAGTTCAACGAATTACCATTAGTGGTCAATGTGGAACAGTTAAATACAACGCGCAATTTTGTACTTGTATTCTCGGGTCTTAACACTCCATGATGTGTGGCATAGTACACTACATCGGGTTCTTTTTCTTCCACCACTTCTCTCATGTGGCCAAGTTTCAAATATTCACTCATGAAGCTTTTGTATAAAGTTAAATATTCAGTGTCTCTGGATAAATGAGCCCACAGCGATTTGAGTCTTTTGAGAGCCATGTCCTTTGAATTTCCTAAACACGAAGGATCCTCTTTAAGGGGTATTGTGACAATATACTTCCCTTCCTCATTTCTCCGATGTGTACGAACAAAATGTTCCTCACAAATCTCGTGTTCATTACTTTTATATATTTCTGATTCGACACTTTCTATCTCCCAAAATTTCCTTAACGTTATATTTAAATCATCTTCTTGGATTAATCCGCAATGAACCTTAGTGTCACTAACTTGATCTACACTACCGCTAGCCACATAACCAAACACTGTATTTTGTAAGAGCAACCGTGAATTTTGCGTATATATTTGCCCAGGCCTCAATAGTTCATAAAAAATTTCTGCTCCTAATAAAATATCTATTTTTCCTGGGACATTAAAATTATAATCAGCTAACGGAATTGAATCTGAAATTTCAACATTAACATCAAGTATTGTTTGGGGAATTAAATCAGTAATTTTCTGAACTATTAACATTTTTAATTCTTTGTGAAAACTTTTGTTTTTATTCGCTATAGTAGTTCTAACGCATCCACTCACATCCATTGAAGAATCATTTAAACACGAGATCAAAGTATTTATTTTTTCTTTTTTAAGTTGCAAACGATTAGCGCACTCTGAACTTATTAAACATGTTTGACTTCCAACATCTAACAGACACCTGGCTTCTTCTCAATCATCATTTTTATTTTTAATCAAAACTCTAACAGTACTCAATAAAACATTTTTTGTTTTGCTCTTTGCGAAACTGCTAGCTACAATATTTTCATTGAGTTCGCAGGAAGGGGGGGAAACATTCATAAATTCTTCCTTTTGACATTCACGGGCAGACGTTTTTGAGATTTTTTTATTTCTATTTTAGGGGTGTCGACGTTTCTCGAAAAATGAATCATTTTATGATGTGGTTTTCCACAAAAGCAATTTCTACTCGAACATCTTTTAACATAACATTCTGAAGCAAAACACAAATATAACGCGTACTTCTCATTTTTACACATAACACATTTATAGTTTTTTATTTCTGAAATAAACACTTTTGAAATCCCTTTCTGATACCCTGAATTATATGGATTTTTTGTTTTATTTATTATTGGATATCTTTTACTTCCATTCATTGATGACTCATATTTAGATTTCTCTCTGGAAGAAAGATAAATATCAATTTCTCTCGCAAGTTGTTGCGGTTTAAAATACCCTTCACCCTCTTTTATTGCTATGTGCGTTTTCAGTTCTTTATCAAGGTCACTAAATATTTTATCCGAAACAATCAATTCACATAACGATTTAAAATCGCTTACTTTTCGCAATTGACAATAATATTCAAAATTAGCAGATAACCTCGCCGCGAATTGTACAAAATTTTCATTGGGTAATTTTTGCGCATTGCGAAATTGATTTAAACTCTCTTGCGGGGTGGGTTGGTATTCTTTTAATATTACAGATTTAAGTTTTCCATAATTATTGATATCCTCCTCTTTCATATAAACCATTAAATTTGATACCTTTTCCCCTAATATATTTAATAGTATTTCCGCTTTTAATTCTTCCGGCACATTTTTTGTTTTAAATGCTTTTTCTATTGATTGGAAGAAAAGATTATAAGATTCTACTCGAGTAGGCACAGAAATCGTTAAAGTTTTTACACTTTTAATTAGATTTTCAGTGCTTCTGTTTAAGGTATCTATATCAGTTAACTTATCTTGACGAGTTTCTTTTTTAAGGTTTTCTAATTGTAATTCCTTTTCTAATAAATCAGATTGTTGTTGCAATTGAGCCAGTTTAATTTTCTCTTATTCTAATTTCATTATTTCTCTTTCCTTAATTGAGTTCTTTTCCTCAATAACATAATCAACGATATTTTGAATGAATTCAATGTCATTAATATACAAATCACAATTTTCAATAATATTTCTTAAGTCAACAACTTTTGCTCTATCAGGAATTATCAAACCTAATTCCTCAGCCACGAGGGTTAACTCGTCTTCTTTTAATTTTCTAATTATAGACATGTTTTTTTTTTTTTAAATTTCAGCAAAGAAAACACAATAGAGAAATTTCTCTCACCTCAAAAACTGTATCGATGTTTTGATTTAAAGCGGTCACTTCTGCACTGATGTGGCACTTTAATCCATAGAAAATATCACAATATCACACTTAATCCGTATCACAAACTGAAGAATATTACTCACTTCTATTCACTAAACACAATATAGCACTTAGAAACTTTTGTTTCATGCCGGTACTTGCTCTCCGGCGATTCGGACCACATGAATCTTTCACTACACAATATTAAAGTTCCATAGGTCATTTGCACAATAAGTACTCATTTAGTGGACTGTATTAAATATCTCTTTAATAATTCACAAAAGACACCTGCACATGGTGCCTTCACAGATAGCTCGTCTTACACTTCACTCGTATACACGATGAGCGCTTCCCGCTCTTCACCCAGTTACGGTTAGAATCACAGTTATCAAACTCCTCATTTAAAGGTGGCGCGGTGATAGCGCATACAAGCGTTAACAGTTCCCTTGTCATTTTCTGAATTTTTAGGATTACTTTCACTTTCCATATCTATGTTATAATTGTTTACTACCTTATTTGATTTTAATAACATTAATTAACTCTTAAATAACATAGTAAATACATCAATTTTAAAAGTATAAGAAATATATGATATAGTATTTTTCCAAACCATTTAATTAAATTTCGAAGCATATTAACTTTTTTATATTTCATAAAAACTAAGCATCACAAATTAAACCAATAACAATGTTAATTAAATATCAAGCAATGTTATTATCACAATTATCATCTTAAATCAATATAACAACTTTTATAAAATAATTCACACATTATCATATTTCTTATGGGTTAATTTTGCTTACTTTGTATTACAATAGCAATATTTCAATTTCTATATTCAAAAAAAAGAAATGATACATTAAAGAATTCTAAAATATTATTGTAATATGCACACTTTTCATTTGATTATACACAACAAAATAACATATTTTTCACTTTCATAGAATTAAGTTTTAAACTGGAATGAATACAAAATGTGCAAAATGTCATATTTTTCTTGAGTTATTTGTTTAACAAGTAAGAAAGATATATAGAAAACTTAGCTGCAGCACTAAAGTTGACACACTTGGGCAAGAGTTCCAGGAACAAGTACTTGTATATGTAACGGGTTTCAGTTCTGAAGATTGAAGGTAGCTAAGAAGACATATATCCTTAATTTTGTATTGAGCTCCAATGTTTTGACAATTGATCCGCAGCACAAATTGCCGTAGAAAACAATCCCAAAAATTTCCTGGAGTGATGATTGAATCCATGCTTTTTTTTTCTATCGACGTATTTGTAGTTACTTTGACTGTAAGGGTAGGGCCACCAAAGTTCTGGCGGCATCATCTGCGAGGCTTCAAGGTCCTTATATCGGTAGGGAGGCGGATCATCTGCTGCGGCCTTCAAACGGGGATAAGTAGAAAGCGGAAGTAAATTTTAATTATTTACAGAAAAATTACTCTGCACAGTCTCTCTCTCTCATATATTAAAACTTTTAATTTCAGGTTTCCACCAGGATCACTCATCCTGCCGGCTAAATGTAACGATCCTGTCGACTAAATGTAACGTATTTATTTTAACGTTTGTCAATAGTAATGAATCATTCCATACATGGCCGAAATAATTTTATTTCCATATTGTAGCAGTTAGTCGGAATTCGGCCACCAAGGGCCGAAGCGAAGTTACCATACAAATTTCAAATGATCATCAGTGAGAGAATGACCAGCGTAAGAGAGGAGCAGTATGAAAAGGAAAGAAGCATAAGAAGAGAGCGTTTTTCGCTGTGTTTTGCTACTTTTATGAGGGAAAATTCAATTAAACGTCAGAGTCCAAACTGTCTGAATGGAGGGACTTCCAGGGAAGATAAGTATAGACCCAAAGTCTGGTAGGGATCCTCCCTACAGGTCTGTTCCGTGAGAAGAAAGCATTGGAATATTAAACAAGATTGTTAGATTTTAAAGAAGAGCGAGTTTTCGAAAAAGCTAAATTAAGGGGGCAAAATTAATATTTAAGTAAGTAATCATTTTAGAAGAAAATCATTAAAGACCATTCAGAATAAAAAAAAATTTGCTGTAAAATCCTTTTAAAAATTATACTTATTCAATATTTCATACTAAATACTATTGAATCAGTCTTCAAAGAATAAAGTTAAACTCAACGAATAAAAAAAAAAGGTATCAAATTCATTTCCTATTCATATAAAAGTTTGTTTCTTATAATATATTCATTAGAATTTTCTTAAAATGTTATGATATATATTAATAATGTTTAAGCAAGAAGATAAAATTACAAAACAAATAAATAAAATGAAATAAAAGTAAAAAAAATAACTCGTTGCTTAAAAAAAGAATTTCTTTTCAGTTGTAAAAATAATAGTCATTTCGTTACTATACAATGTGTATGCTTACAAAAGTTTTAATTTTCAACTAAATAATACTTGTAATCAAACATAGGTAACTTTGCATAAAAACAGAATTAGAAAAAATTGCTTTCAAGTAGTTTATTCAAAATATATTAATTTAGTTCATTCAAACGAAAAAAGTATATGAAATAATAATATTCAATCCAACAACTTTGCGCGGAAAAATAAGAACTTCCAAATAATTTATTCAAAATACATTCCTCCTAACTTGCGTAAAAAAACTTTTAATTTATTTTGAGTAAAAAATACTTTTAATTAATTTATTCCAATTATATTCCTTCTGTCTAATTTAACTAGTGTAAAACTTATCTTGTATATCAACACAACGAGCTTATCGCTCCGAAAATAGTAATCCCAAAGATAACGGGGTGGGGTCCCTTATCGATACAATAGGTACACATGATAACCTTATCGGAATATCCAGCCCAACGCATAAAGGGGGGAGGGAGTATGACGTTACTTCCGCCCCGCGGCTTAAGCCGCTTACTACTATCGTACACGTATAAACACCTTTCTCCACTAGGTGCAGTGTACCCGGAAAATACTGTTCTTGATGTAGTAGCCAAGTACGGAAAGAGTTCTCTATTACATTGTGTCTTTCTTACCTTTCTTACCAGGTATTGTGACTCTTGAGTAATCTTATTTTAGTTTCCTGGGAATGCTTCTTGTGATTTGGAAATGACCAGGAATCACTCGTAGTAATATAGCGACGATTTACTTGAAACTAGCCAACTTTAGGCCTAGTGATGGCTCTAACTCGTCTAAGGGGTACCGAGAATTTATGTGTTTTTCTGCTTGGAAGAAGTTCAAATCTGCAGATGAAACTTATAAATTAGAAAGAGCCTTTTAAATTAGCCAGTTTCCTTTATTTAAAAAATCCAATTTACCCGTTTTACAAATATAAAATTCTTGATTTGAATTTACAATTTTCCAGACAACATATAATTTCTTTTTTTTTTTGAAGTTTTTATGAATAATTGTGAAAAATATATAACTTTAATTTCGAGCACCAGTGAAACGTATAATAGTAAGTTTCATTTTTGAGTTTCAAAGAAATTTTTAAGCGATATAAATATGAATACTCTATAATAATACTAGAATTCAGATAATCTAATCTTTATTACTAAAGATATGACACCACATGATTTTTGAAAGTCAATTAAAATTTATTTTATAAGATAGCGAAAAAAGTAATCCAATTGTACCAAATGTCTCTAAATAAACAAATTTTAAAAATAAAACAATTTAACATTTTAAGGTGTAAGAATAAATTTTCCGATTATTTTAAATTATTGGACATTAATTGAATGATTTCATACTGTTTTCGTACATTATTCATCTCAACAATTTTCTAATCTTCCATCGCTAAAATATGTGAAGGCTGATGCGTGAATAAATAAGTAGCAAAGAAATCCCCACAGAGTTTTTTACGCGAGGTAAAAGTACTTGACAAGAAAGAAAATCCTTTTCCAAGAGGAATAATTAAAATCCCCTTACGAAATGCATCTCCTAATGCTCTCAGTTTCCATAAGGTGCATAACAAAAACATGTTCAGAGGTAATTGCACTGGGAGAGTATCATTAAAGTGGCGCGAAATGACATTTTTGCAAGTCTAAATACAGTGCTTCGCTTCTGAAATAATTATTTAAATCCCTTTTCATTTTTTCCTCTCGGTTTCAATTATACAACGTGTAGGAATTTACATTTCGTCAGGATTCAAGTATTCTTCGAATGAAGAGTATATTCTACTAATCGTCAGCAGTAATTTAAACGTTATTAATGAGTACAAGAATTGGGCGCCTTTATCTCCTGTACAAAGTTTAATAAGCGATGGTTTTTGAACATGTCAATTCAATTAGCTTACGCTATAGTAGTACTTTTCGAAATAAAAAATTAGATCACGCAACAATTTCTAAATGGTATGAGATGATTAGAATAACAACATAATCAAAGGAAGAAAGTTTACTTAAAATGTGGAATTTACACACGAACAAATGGATTTTCAAGTATTTGTATATAAATGATTTTGTGTCATTACATGTAAGAATGGCTTTAAAAATTGTTTTCAACACAATCTGTTGCAAAGGGATTCTAAAAGATGTTCTTATGGAAAGAAACACGCATCTTCGAATTACTTTACACGAATATAAGAAAAATTGTCAGCTCTTCTGCTACAATGCAGATTTCCATAAAATAAAATGGTTAATAAATTGTTTATCTTTGTATGGACTCAAACGAACTCTAGTTTATGCAGTTTTATTGATTCGGATTATTTGAGTGATTATAAATCGTTAATGGACTCCACTCAATGATGTCACTAAATTAATTTTAATGGTATTTAACTTCAATAGTAAGAGACACCTCCGAATAAGGGACAGTGCTGTTGGCCCCGATTCCTTTGAATAGAGACCTAAATGTATTCACCTTTTATTAAGGGGCACTCTATTTACTGTACATTAAAAAAAATTTCAAAAATAAGATAGAGGATGAGAAATAAATAAAAATTAAAAATACTCTTTGTTAGTTATCTTTTGAGGCTTAAAGTGTATAGTGAAAGATAGTTTTGTGATAAGGGAATAATAAAATGTAAAGTTAATCCCTCGCTTTTGAAAACTGCTTTTCAGTACGGAAACCGGGAGCAATATATTGGGAAAAAGCAAATTTTGGTGCCCAATCAAAAAGATTTTTTCCATTGACAGAATTCTAAATCCAGTTATTCTGGCAATAATTATCGGCAGGGGGAAGAAAACAGTATTAGCAAGTTATACCGGAATCCCCTTTAGGGACAATGGAAAGCAGGCTTTTTAAGAAAGCAGGCTTTGAAATTCCAGTTTTGAGTTCCCTTACTGAAAATAATACCGATGAAAATGAATTGGTGGAACTTGAAAAAATTAGTGGGAGTGCTCAAATGCAAGAATATTTGGACATTGTTGAAAACTTGCGTAATGAAGACACCGATGACGACAAAAAATCTTTTATTTCAACTGCAGTTGAGGAAGTAAGTCTTTCCAAAAATATCTTGGAAAGCAATGAGGAAAACGAAGAAGAGCCAGATGAATAGTATGACATAAAAAACTGTAGAGAAGTTTTAAAATACACTCCCCTCCAATTAAAAAAAATCATAACTCTGGGTGACAGTGATTGACCAATGCCCAGATATTCAAATAAACCCGTGTAATGGATTCTTTTCAGTATATTTCTGTAAGTAGGAAACTCCAATGCTTATTTCATATGTTTATGCTATAATAAAACTTTTTAACTAAGAATTTTTATTTTTCATTAATTTCAAATTCAAATAAATACTTGTGACTATATTACTTATTTATATATCATTTAGTGAAAGCTAGATTCAATCTGAATTTCTAATTAAATTAATTTCTTAGTGTACATCCTCTGAAGAAGAGACACTTCTATTCAAGGGTCAAAATGACTGGTTCGGTTTGTGTCACTTATTGGGAGGTACTACTATAATTAAATAAATTAAGAGTGTTAAATTAAACCACAAATTAATGCATTGAACTAAAATGCGTATAGGTGTCATATTAATTGTTATGATAAATTCATTTTAGACATTCTTCGAAGTGATTCTTAAGTTTTCCCTTGCGCAATGATTAAAATATTAACATAGTTTATTCGGAAATAATGAGTCTGAAAAATTAGAAAATGAAATTAAGAGGGCAATCCATTCTATGCTTTACCAATTCTCATGAAGGGAAAAATGTAAATGGCTGTTTGGTTTTTAAGTGAAGATTTCCTTTGGAAATATTGAACTCTTATTTCGCGCTGTTTTGTTGGGATTTCTAGTAAAAGCTTATATCATTATGTTTCGTCCTATGATTATCCAAAGACTGAATAAAAATTCATTTGCACTCTAGGATTTAATAGAATTATCCCCCCCTTTTAACAAGTAATTCTCTTTTATTTTTCTTTGGTGCAACACAAAGATGCCAAATTCTGAAGTAATATAAAGAAGAAAAAATAGAATATCTTACAGATTTTTGTAAACAGGTTTTCTTACAAAAAGTTTTCTCATAAACTTTTATGAAATATCATAATCCTATTGCAAAACCATTTATTTTCAAAACTTATATTTAATATACTTAAAATACTGTTTTGGGGGAAAGATTTTCTCTGTGTGTGTTAAAACAAATTTGTAAAGAAATTGGGTTGATTAAATAATGATGAATTACATATTATATAAGCATAGTACCCTATAGAGCATTTCTTAACCCTATCAAACGAATGTATCTTACAATGAGACACATTTTTATTTTGTTATTTTTGCCTCTTGTCAGCTTCAAGCACAACTTCAGGCTTAAGCTTTTGTAAAAATGAGCAAAGAGAAAACTATGCATGAAATAATTCAGAAAATGCACTGAAGAAGGAAATGCTAGCACTATATATACATATTTTATCCATTCATTAGTGAAATCGTTGCTAGAGAAACTTCCAAATTAGGATATTATTTTAGTCATATGTTTCTATCTTTTTTTTTCTTCTCATTTCGTAAATTTTTTTATGTTTTGACGTTTTCATCCCATTTATTTTCTGCGCCAGAGGATTTGGGTGTATTTTTTCGTGTATTTAGAAGAACTGAAGAAGTGTGGATCCTTTTTTGCCATGACATGTGATTCGAGATGAAATGAATTAATATCATTCTGATGATAATCTTTCGTACAATGGCTCCTTAATTGATTATTCCCTCTCTGTATCCCATCTATTTTCTTAGACCATTTTTATTTCATAGCTTCATGCATTTTATAAATCCATCTGGGATTTAAAATATTTTAGAAAAAATATTATTAGTGAAGAAGCATTTTTTAATACTCTTCTTCTATAAATTTTAAACGAGGATTTTATAAAGTCAAATTAAGATCGCTGAAAACCGTTACAATCATTACGTGAGTTCAAGTCAAATATATCGTGTCAGAAAGATTTATTTTCACTATTTATTAATAAATCAAAGAATTAAACTACAGTGTCGCTATTATTTTATCAAAGTATCACTTAGAAAACAGGAAGACATAGTGCATCTTTCAAGCGTAACGATTTATTGGTCAAATGGAAGGAAATTTCTGAAGAGACAACATGTGGTGTTTCGAGGTGTTGTTTCGACTGTAGCACGCATTACATTAAACTACGCATGCTATGTTGCATGTTTACCACGGAGGCGATGATAGTATTTATGTAAATGGGTCCCCTCTATTGGTGAAATGCAAGCCACACAAATCGTTACGCAGGCTAATGAAAGCGGATTCCGAAAGGGACCGTCCATACATTGATTCCCTAACTTTTCCCAGCTTAAAATATATCAAATTATGCTTCAAAAGCTATCAGTATTAGACATCTTTTTCTTTTAAAAGTGTTCAGTCCTTAATTCCCCCATTCCTTCCCCTTCTTTTCTATGAAAAGGGGGAACCAAATACTTCTTTCACATCGTAAAATTTTTTGGCTCATAAAATTATTTCAGCTCCGCTGATAAATGCAATTCTCCGCTTAAAAAATCAAATTTAGTTAAATTTCATACTATTGTGTAAAGAATACAACCTTTTTATTAATTGAGAAGAGGGTATTCTATTTTTTCATGGAATACACACACACACACACACAGATGTATGCTAATGGAAGGAAATTAATATTTTAATTTTTTTCAACATCAACTCATACTTGATCTGACTTGAAAGAATAAACCTTTATAGATAAAGAAGTAGAATGACATAACAAAATTTTGTGGATTTCTTTAAATAAGAAATTTACAATGAGAAAGAGAGACATCTTTTCAAGCTAATTCTAGTTTCTACGATAGATCAAGCATTTTGTTTAATTTATTTTATCATTACTGTATTGTATAAGTACAGTTTAAAAATGCCCTTCCCCCTAAAAAAATTTGGTGAACATTTTCATTTCTAGCTTATTCATTTTAACTTTTTTCCCCTTCAAATTATAAATACTTTTAATATCATTATGGGAAGGAATGCTATTTTAAAATACAATAATTTTTTGTAGAAACAGTATTTAAGCCTTTGTATTATTTTATATGTTTCAGAAAATATTAAAGAAAAGAAAATTGAGTCTGTTTTATCAAAACCAATCCTTAATGGGTGATTGTTTTTTACTGACGTTTCTTCTGATCTCTCGCATGGTAGATTTTATTTGTTGTGCCCTAATCATAGATCTGTGCGTCTTAAAATAGCTTAGTAATGTCTCTGCTGCTTCGAAAGTGTGATTGGAATATGTTTTGGTACATCTTACTCTTTCTGACTCATTTTCTGACACATCTTCACCTAGAATATCTTTAACGATATCTTCCTTTGTTCGGGTCCTCACAATTGAATGATCTTCATCAATTGTTGATCATCCTTCGACAAAAACGTACATCGCCTTCCTTGTAATTTCCAATTTTGTTTAGTCTTTTCTCAAATTCTCCTCTGTACAGCTTTTGACGTCAACTAGATCTTCCGCTAACTGGATATGTGTTCAAAGAGATTTTCTAGAGCTTTATCCCGACATTCTTTATTGGATTCGAGTTGGACGGCATTTTAGGAATCCAGTACTAAATAAAAAGCAATCTTCTTCAGGCCATTGCCTTCAGGAATCTCCTGAAACAATACAAAATAGATGCACTTGTCAATCTCTCGAACTGATATCGATGACCGCGAAATATTAAAAATAATCTCTTACAAAAAAAATCCAACCTGAAACATTTCACTTTCCGAGAAACAGATTCATATATAGAAAATAGAAATAGGAGAAGGGTCAGGAAAAACAGAAAGAAAATATATTAACGTCTGCTATCAACAAAACGTCATGACGTCATTTTATTAATAGCAGACGTTAATCGAACAAAAGATTAACCCAAATTCCATGAAAAGAAAAAAAAATTATGATGCCCATATGTTTAGGAGTAATAGTATAAGCGATTGCTTATCCAAGGAGCTACAGTAAAACCCCATATAAAGTAGACTAGAGGTGTTTTTTTAATCGTGTGTTAACAGCATCCAACTAAGCACACACATTATATCTGTGTGTGTGTGAGTATATATAGCTTTTCTAGTGGCAATTATATATATATATATATATATATTACTGTTGCTTTGAATTAATAATTTTTTTGAAAAAAATCTCATGCTTTTATTTGTTATTATTATTTTATTTGAGACAGAATCTAAAAAAAAGTTGAATATTTTATGTATAATATCTTATTTATATTTTATTGAAAATTCCTACTTATCCTGCTATATCTAATATACGGGTTGTAGCTGTTAAATAACGAAACTGACACCATAATACATTTTATTTTGATTTCATATATATTTACTTCTTATCACATTCAATATACAATCCTTCTCTATCCCTACAACGCTCCATGCGAACTTTTCATTGTTCGAAACAGTACTCGAAGTCTTCTGCTATCAGATTCTTCAGGATGCTTTCCTAATGGAGCTGACAGATGGTCCTTCAGGTCGCTTTCTCTTTCTTAGCTTCAACGGATTCAAACCTTTTTAATGCAGATTTCACCTTAGGAAACAGATAGAAGTCACATGGCTTAAGATCTGGCGAATAAGGAGGAGGATATAACACTGAGATAATGGCATAGAAACCTCTTAACACATATGCGGAATGACTTTCCACAATTCGAGTCGTTTTTTTCCTCATTCTTTCCCGGAGTTCAGCAAGAACATGATCGTTGTAATGTTGATTAATAGTTTAACCTGCGGGAACTCACTAAATGAACATAAACCTACAAATATCGAAAAAAGCAATCATCATTGCTTTGAGTTTAGAATTGCTCATTCCAGATTTTTTGGCTCTTGTTGAAGATTGGCTCTTCCAGTGCATGGATTCGCAATTCGTTTCAGGATCATAAGTAAAAAATCACGATTTGTCACACGCTATTATTTTTTCCAATAAGTTTGGCTCATTTTCAATGGCATTCAAAGTGTCAGTACAAACATTTTTGTGAGATTCTTGTTGTCCAAACGTGAAAATTTTACCATCATTTTAGCACACACTTTTTTCATGTTAAAATTGTTAGGTAAAATTTGCCTTACAGACTTTTTGTCAATTCCTATAATCTCAAAAATCGCATGAATTATAAGCCGACGGTCAGATCGAACCAGATTACCGATTATTTCGGTATTGTCCACCACTTTTGACGTGGAAGGGTGACCTGAGCATGAATAATCTTCGACGTCTTCTCGGCCATCTCGAAAACGCTTACTCAAAAACATGTGCATCGCCATATACTTCTTTCAATAAATTAAAAGTTTCAGTAGCGGTTTTTCCAAGTTTCATTGGAAATATCACAACAATTCGTTGCTCTGTTATTACATTTATCATTTTTCCAGCGAAGTAAAAAATAACTAAATTGCGAAAGAAGATTACGTCTATATGCATTTATTTACAGAAACGTGAGGTACTGCATTCTAAAGAGAAGTCCTCACGCTAAACAACTGTCGGTCGCTGGCATTTGGTGCATGCGTACTTCTTCTGTAGTAGCTTCAGTCTCAATATTTAATAGCCATACCTCGTATTTTCATAGTAGTGTCAGTGGCCGCAGTAGCTTAGTGGCCATGGCTTCGGATTCGTGGCCGGCGTTTTTTGTTGAGTTGCAGTTTCGATCCTTGGCCGCTAAAGATCCGCCGTGTAGCCAGGATTGAAGCACGTTAAATCTGTTGGGGTCCAAAATCCACCCGTTGGTATGGTGTGGAAGTTAGGAGAGGAGGTGCCAACTCAGGTATTGTCCTCGTCACTTGACCGTGGCTCAAAATTACGAGGTCCGTCGCCAATAGCCCTCGTGTTGCTTCTAGTGCGACGTTAATATAAACTTAACTAATCATAGTAGTGTCGTTAAATACTTTTTAAGCAGATATTTCAGTTAGACCTTTCCTAAACATTATGCAATTTTCCACTTTAAAATTGAATGTATGTGAAAATATTGATATTGACTATTAACATTAATCTTAAGAGATTTACTAATGTGAAATTATCATTATAGCTCTTTCACAATTGAATTCATTTTGTTTTTCCCATTTTCTAAATTTTGATGTTAAAATGAATAGCTATGCTTTGAAAAAGCCTTAAAAATCTGTACATTTTAATTATTTTTTTAACATTATTGAACAACTTAATTATATTTTTCATTTGTTTTTCAATTAAATGAAAAGTGTCTTGAAACAAATAATGCATTATTTTCATACAAAGTTTGTAAGATTTGTGCATTGCATTCCTTTTGAGAATAAAGTTTCATTGGTTCTGAATTTAATTTTTTAACCAAACTGATCTGGCACTTTGACACTAGAAATAGAACGACTCGACAAATACATTTCAACCAAAATATTACGTAATTCTATAGAAATTTAAAACAGCATTTATAGAATCTTAAGAATAGATCAAATACTTTTAGGTGTATCGAACTTTAACTTCATTCACATATATAATAGGAACAAAGAGGAAATAATAAAAATCCAAGTTTAAATTTTACTGAATAAGAACAAAAGTTAAGAATATCTGAAAATTGGTGAGTGGAGAAAACTCAGGGTATCTGTTACTCCATTTGCCACAATTGTTCATCATTTTAAAAATGTATATAATGTGTTTATTTTTTACAAATACGAAACTACTTTTTCCATTCATACGTTTTTCCACCATATTTCACAAATACTAGTAAATCTAATTTTTTAGTCGTCTCTAAGTGGTCGTCAGTATGGTGGTCTTAATATGTGGTACCATGTTTTAATTAGGTCTCAGAAACAGCGTTAGACTTAATGTTGAGTATATGTGTTGACATTAACACAATAATTAAACTGCGCAACAATGTTCAACAGGAAAAAAAAATATCTCCATAGAACACCGATTAGATTTTCTAGTAATTGAAAATATTACTTCTTCGATTGCGTCTTCTCCTTTTGACAAATCATAAAAATGAAATCAATCAAGGCCCTCTGTATATGTATATCATCATATCTAGTTGAAAGAAGAAAATTTTGCCTTGGATTTGTAGATAAAATAATGATTGTATTGTTTTGAAAATTAAAAGCAGATGAGTCAACTTTTAAAAAGAGTAACGTAAGAGAATTTCCGTTTTAATATTTCTCATTATTTTGTAACGATTATTATTTCCCCCTTCTAAACATATTATGAAATCAGATATGACCAATTGCTTATAATCCAATTTCTTGGGAATTATACAGACATTTTCTTAGTCTTCATACGATACTTGCATGTTTGGTTGCTGAACAATGTTTTCCAAATGTTCTTTATGGCAGCTAATGGTCTCAGTCAGGGCTGGTGGTTTTCATCGAGTCGTGAATTCGAGCCTTGATACTACTAAAGGCACACCGCATAGCTGGGGTTGATGCACATAAAATCTGACGAAGCTCAAAGTCTTCCCGAAGGTGTGGTGTGGAAGTTAAGAGAGGGAGTACTAGCTATCAGGCGTCTTCCTCGTCACTTGATCGAGGTTAAAATTACGAGGTTTGTTGCATAGCCTTCGTGTTTTTTCTAAGGCGAAGATTAATAAAATCAATCAAATGTTATTTTAAGAAAAGTCGTATTTTGACCTTTTTCCACATATGTTGCAGAATTTGATGTATTGTTTCAAAAGTCGTACTTTTTTGACCAAGTTAAAAGTAATTTTCATCAATCCACACACACACAATTGAAATTCGGTTTTGCAGACAGGCCATGATGTATACTTGTAGAGTGATTTTGAGAAGCCTATTTAAAATTTTTAAAATGGGTTTTTTCTTCAAGATTATCAATCAGTTACATGATGAAACGGAAGAAGTTAAGAAGCTCAGGAAGGAACCAAAAAGGCTTTGAAGTCTATACAACTATCTCTCCTACATATACATAGCGCACCCTCTATCATTTTAAAGAAAGAATCCTATATGAAAACGATTTTGGAAGACCAACAAAAAGTAAATGTAACGTTTTTGACTGTTTTTCGTTACTAATTAGCTCTTGTGCCATAATTCAATTTAATATATTAAATTTTAAGGGCCAGGAAAACGATTTAAGAAAACATGAGACTAAACAAGCGAAATTATTTATTATCAATGTTAAGTATCTAAAACACTCTCTTTGTTTTTCATTCCTAGCTATCGGTTCTAATTATAATTGAAATTTAGTTATCTTACTAAGGCCTCTGTTATAATCACCTGACAATTCTTGCTAAGATTTCGTCCAGTCCTTAGGATCGCCATAATTTTCTAGCCAATTGTTGTAACTTGCTCTGGATAGTAACATTCGCTACACTCCATGTCTCTTCTCAATTTACCGTTACTTATATATCATTATATCTGAATCACTTCATTTTATTTCGACCTGCCTCTAATTAACATAATCACGTTTCCTTTTGGTTGGGAAGAAATTGTTATTTTATACAATTAATCTCAATAAAAGTCCCCAATGTTAGTGAAGAGAAAATCGCGAATAGACTAACGTCACAACCATTCCCCTGTAAAGGAACGTGATTTATTGTTAGGTACAATAGCCCAGCGCGAACTTACGATTAAAATTAAACATGAAGGTCTAAAACACAAGATGCGCTAATGAACTACTGTAGAAACCTCAACATTTTAAACTAAGTATATAACTATAAATTTGCATTTACTCAGATCTTGATGACTAATTAAACTCTCCTCAATTAATAAATATTTAATCTAAAGCGAAATCCAGAAACAACTTACAAAAACGTTGCATATACAATAGAATCACCACAACAACAAGAACAAATTTTAATGAACATACAATTTTTGGGAAGAATAATCCCATATATTTGTGCATTTATCTCTGGAGCAGTCATCAAGAACAGTTCATATAAATCTCTTACATTGGTTCAGGGTCTGGAACCCTGAAATGGATATGGCTGTAATGTTGTCTATACTCAATATCATTTAAACAACAACTTTCATTAATAAACATTCACTTTAACAAGAGTGTATCCCATCTGTCATAAAATATATTTTTATACAAACAATTAATGAACCGACGCGATCTGGTCAAGAGACAGAGAACAATACAAAATACGAACTTAATGCAGCGCTAAGTGTTAATATTAGTCGCGATCCCTAACTACGCCACGTGGTGACCAGATCTTTAACATATAAAAACAATTATGAAATGACTATATACATATAATACATAATTTATAAACAATAAATAACAAGACAGCTATTCTTAAAAAAACAAGTCATTTCGTAAGCAAATGTTATACTTTAACAAATGTTTAAATTTCGAAAATCTACTTTTAAACCAAAATTCATTACTTTCCACTTGGAAAGCTCACCCCAACTTGGTGATTTACAAATCTTGGAAAAAACTTTAGTTCAATACGAATGTCCGTTGAGTTTATAGAGCAAGAACCAAAGCAGGCTCTGCTGCATCGTAATTCAAGGCGAAAAAAAAAATCAAAGACTTGCAATGATAAAAATATTTTGCATTTTTGTCAAGCGAAAATAATAAAGAATAATTCTACCAGATAGTTGTCGGAACTTAAATTTCCTTCGTTGACAAGAACCTTGTTGAAGAACCTTTTTCAAGACTGACGGATTGGCTGTCAACTGGCAACTTGTAGCAGATTATTTGGAATAGGTAGGCATCACTTGAGATTGGTGCCTTGAAGAGCTTTGTGGCTTGGATGTGACCCACAATAATCGGTTTCTAAGGATGAATCTTACGGCTGGACTCTACTTCTCCTTTGCAGGCACTTGATGTGGGTATGCTTTGTCGATACCAGTGTAGAAGCCCACATCTTGAGCTTGAGGTGAGGTGGCACATACAATTAAAATATTTCGTCTGTTGAATTGTAAGAGTGCCAAGTGAGATCTAGTTTTCCTTGCACTCGGATCCCATGATCATGCTAGTTGGGAGATTTTCGTTGTTTTGTAGTTGTCGAACCCCTTCTAATAGCGTGACTGAATTAGTGAGCATTACCACTTAAGGTAGATGAGAAACTTTGATTAATGGACTGGCAGTGGCTATTCAAAAATATCGGATCGATAATTTTCCTGATTTTCTTCTCACAGCTTGTAACTGACGTTGAGTATTTCTAATAATGGTTTCAAATTTCCCCATCAATTGATTGAAAGTCCCCGACTGTTTCACGGATAAGAAATTTAAAACTATTGGACATAGAGGAAAATTTTGGCAATGATTTATATTACGGTTGGCGATATTCTGGATTTGTATACCGCTTGCTTGCTTATTATTATGTGGATAAAGAGCATTACTTCTCCTATGATTATGTCTATTAAGACTAAAATGATTTCTCCGATTTTAAAATAACCCAAGACTGTTCTTATCTTCATTTAAATGATACATTTCATATTGTGAATCTAATTGAAGGAATTGAATTTTAGAGGCTGATTTATGGACTTCGAGATGGTCCAGAACAGAATTCGATATTCTCTCTATGATAATGTTGTATTAATTCAGCTTCTGGCATGATTAAATTTAACAACAGTGCCGTTTTTAACACAGTATATAAAATACGTCGGAGATTGATTCTGTCGCGCTTTAGCCGAGTAGAATTACGCTTCTAGACACGTACGCTCAAGTACTACTGGAAATGCATCCCTTAGAACTGCATGTTCGTTTTCAAAGTCTGTTGACTCTCCTTACCTAATGGATGCACCAATCACATCATGCCAATCACGCGCTCGGCCTCTTAAATGATTTCCTAAATAAATACAATGTAATTCAGCCGGAATTTGATAGTAAACGATATTATCATTAACACTGTAAAAATTCAATTATATTTCCTGGTACTTTACATGAAATATAGACATGCTGCCGACTGTTCCTACTCCAGGGGTGGAAATGGTTGGGTGCCATTATGACAGTTGTCTGTTGCTAATTGGCTCTTGTGCCATAATTCAACTTAATATAGTGAACTAAAAGATACAAGAAAACAATTTAAAAAAATTCGAGACAGAATAAGCAAAGTTGTTTCTTATCAATGCCTGGAATTCAAAAGACTCTCTCCGGCTCTCAGTCCTAACTAACAGTTCTAATTATAATTGAAAATAAGTTTTCTTACCAAGACCTCTGCTATAATCGTTTGCGTCTTTGATAATGATCAGTCCTTAGGATCGTCACAATTCTTTAGTCGTCAGTTTTCACTCACTCAGGATACTAACATCCGCTTCCTTCCATATCTCTTCTCAATTTCCCCTTACTTATACTTAATTGAATAACGTTATTTTATTTTGACCTACATCTAATTAACATAATCACATTTCATTTTAGTTGGAAAGGAATTGTTATTTTATGCAATCAAGCTCAATCAAGTCCCCCATGTTAGTGTAGAGAAAATCCCGAATAGCCCAACGTCCCGTTTCAATGAGTTATAACTCCGTTTTTATACGTTATATATACGTTTCCCCACGTTTCAATGAGTTATAACTCCAAAATTTTAATTTTTAAATATTTCTAAAAAGTATATAATTCTCTTAATGTTGTAGAGTATCTTCGATTTAGTGTGAAAAGACACCTTGTGGACATTAATAGTAAAAACATAACGTTTAAAGTGCACGTCTTTTTTGGAATTTTCCGAAATTATGACGTTACGAAATTTGAACGAAATGAAAAACAATTAGCTTTCGGATGAAAAACGGGCCCACATCGTAGCACAGTGATATCATATATAATTCTTAATAGAGAGGGTTGTGGTTCAAACCCCGCGAAATGCATCCTTGTACTAATTGTCTTTGCAAATAGAGTAGACGGGTAGAATTCAGATTCCAGGTCCTATAAAATCGTGATGCGAAGCGCAAGTTACGTTGAGTAGATGCGTTCTACTCAACGTAACTTGCGCTTGTAGCGTTGTATTTGTGCTCTTTACAAATACGTATAAAAAGATCACACCTGTTCACCTGAGATAGATAACTATAAAAGATATACCTTATAAGGGTTGTATATTGAAGCTCATGGTCATGGAAAGATTTTCTATCAATGAATATTATGAGATGTTTCTGCTTTACTGAGAATGTAGGCTCAAAGCAAGATTGGAAGTGCAGTTGTATCGGCAACGTTACACCGAAGCCTGCAACCTTCACAGAAAACCATCATAAAGATTATGAAATATTTAAGGGAGACAGGCTGCGAGTGACTAGCCTACTTCGATCTGGTATACCAGCTAAAGTATGATAGCGAATACAACCGAAAAATGTATTATCATACGCCTTAAGTTATCCATACAGCAGCGCAAGAGAGATAAGTGAAAACTGTTACCCCTCAAAAAGTAGCATTTGGGAAATCCTATGCAAATTTGGTGTTCATCAATGCCAGCCAACATCTCATCGGACATTTCAAGATGGGCCTTGCCCAGAATGCCCACGGACGTTACACATGATACAATATTATCATGAACTAGATAAAGATATGGTCGGAGGAGGCATGCGTTTCGCAGAATGAAAGTACAATATACATAAAAACCGTTACTGGGAGGTGGAAAATTCTACATGTTTTGCCGACAATTGAGATTAAAGCCAATTTTAGAATAATGTTTGTTGTGAAATTTACAATGACAGGTTGATTGGCTCATAATTTTACCAAGGTATGTTATCGGGAGCTCGATATTTAGAATTTCTGCATTGATGTAATACCCTATTTTGTTGTAAACCTACCATTGTTTGAACTCCAGAATGTCTAGATCCAATTCGCACAAAACAGCACAAGGAAAACAGAACCTCGTGGAGATTTTAGGGGTGCAAATGATCGGGTATAGTGGTTTCGATGAGTAGACTCGATGTTCCCCTGACCTGAATCCAATAGGCTTTTTCCTGTGGTCGCAGGTGTATGAGTCATCTCAGTCAACATTACAAGACCGTCGACGACGAATTACGAATGCTTGTGCTAACATATCACCTGCTATGCTAAAACTTGTGTGATGTGAAGTTCAAACATGGTCCAGATATGCATTGAGCAGAAAAAGGTATTCGATTGTGCGATAAAGAGAAATTCGAATAACGAAAATAAAGGTTTCTTGAGATAACTAGATATTCCTTCTCTTTCTAAGATCGTTTCGTTACGTCATAGTGTAGGAAATCATGAACTAATAAATGCCCGCTTAAAGCATTCTGTTTTCACCATTAATGTCCACAAGATGTCTTTTCGTGCTTAATAGATGATACTGTACAATTTATTAATTCTCTACCCTCCCCCCTTTCTCGTACCAATTTCGAGATAGGAGCACTAATTCCGCAGTTTTCTGCCAGGGGTGATTATGTATGTATGTATATGTATAAATTTTTATTAGTAGTAAGAGATTCCTAACGTAACGATAATGTTCCAACCCTAGGAGACATTCTTCGCTTCTACTTATCATTCTCCAGCTACATAAGTAAAGAATGCCAGGTAGACGTGAGAGGAGACTTTTCCCACTGTTAAGCGAGTTTGAGAATAGCCTAATCATCAACATGAAAACCATAGGCTGGTCGACGCGCTATGTTGCTTGCCAGATCGATCATTCGGAATGTGCCTTTAAAACATGTTGGGAGCACTAGATACGAGATTATACCCACGTGCGGGTCTGGAGCGACCGAGAAGAAAACGAAGCAAAAGAATCGAAGGATCGTGCAGCAAGCTCTCAGAGATCCCACAGTGACACGTCCACGTTACGATCAGATATAGAACTGCCCGTTGTTTCACAAATCATTTCCAGTCGCATTGCGGAAGCGAATCTGCAATCTTAACACCCTTTTCGTGTACTGCTTTTAACACCGATACATCGGCGACTGTATCTACAGTGATGCCAAGCCAAAGCGATGCGAAAAACCCAGAATAGTAAAACGTGGTACTTATTGAATAATGCCGGTACATTTTGGGGCCACATAACTGCTTTCAGGAATGGAAGTACCCTGGTAAATGGTTCCATTCTACTCTTTCCTTTTACTCTCGTGACATATTGCCCGCACAGCAGGCGTAATTTTCTAGGGAGCTTTAGTCTATGATAGCTGATCCACTCTAATTGTGGTACATGGAATCTTAACGGGCCAGCATTATGTTGATGACATTCTTCGACCTCATTTGGGAGCTTCTCTGAATGGTTTTCCAGGGGCAGTTTTTCAGCAAGATAATGCTCGTACGCATTCAGCATGATTAGCACAATTTTTTTAAGACATGTTTAAACTCTTCCATGGCCAGGCCACTCCACAGACTTGATCCTTATAGTTCCTTTTTAGGACCAGATGAAACGCCGAATGCCACCGTGTCACTATGTACATGATATGGTGGTAGCTGTTCGAAATTTGTGGACCCATCTGCCTCAGAGCAAAATCCGACATGTAAACAATTTAATACCAGACCGTGTTGCGGCATATATTGCAGCAGGAGGCAGTCCGACACGCTATTGAAGTAGCTCTGTATTTGTCTAATTGCGCTTATTGTATTTGTTTAATTGTCTTGATTCTGGATCAAATGAATTTCTCATCTGTATCACTTCGTGTATTAAATTTCATTTCAATCCGAAGCTACCTTCTTGGTGCTCTAATTTCAATATTACTGACAAAATCATACAAATTATTTCTATTAAAACCTTATAAAAATTTATTTTGTACTAAAAACTAAAATACTACAGAATTGAAAGAAAAAACCAGTAAGTTATGAAACTAATCGAAAATCAAATTAAAATATCATCTTACGTTTAAAATGAGCAAAATATTTTAATGGAAATAAGTCAAAAACTTACTTAAGTATTCTTAAGCATAATAATATTGATTCATTACAGTTAAGCCATTGATGACAATTACAGTATAAAAACCAAACTACCTTAAACATCACAGCAAAAATCAAGAGGAAGAATTGAGAGTAAAAGAGTAGATGCAGATGATGTAATTTAATACTGTTCCATATTTTGTAGTGGAAAATGTGTGTTTAAACTTATCTTATGGATCCAACCATCATATATTTAGTAATTATATAATTATATTATATTTAAAGGTATATACCAAGAATAATCATAAACCAAAATCGAACAGAAATTCAGCAACAGAAGAAAGAAACAAGGAATCAAATGCAATACAACTAAAGTAAAAAATATTTTAACATAAAAATATAATATATATCCATTAATACACACTTATAAAAAGTAATTCGTAAACCTAAAATGTTTAAGCTTTGACCAATAATCTATTTGTTTTCACAACAGAAACCATTATGGCTCTATAAACGCAAATCTAAAATCGACACAAAACAATAAATCGATAGATTAACAATAAGTATATAAATATTCATCGCAAAGTAATCAAAAAATTTTAACAAAATCTAAATATATATTTAGCAATATTTTTTTTAATTCAGTAATTATTGAAATTTATAAAATAGTATTTAATAATCTGAGAATTTTTAAAAAGGTAAAGAGAGAAAGAGAGAGAGAGAGAAACTATACAATTAAAATGTGTGTACATTTAGTGTCAAATTTTAAAAGTATATATAAACATTTTAAAAAACAAATTAAAAATATGTAGTATTGAGATATAATCTCTAAAAAAATTAAAAACTAATTAAAAATGTGTGCTTAATTACAAAAATATATAAATCATATACTTATAAAAACATATATTACTAAAATAGCAAAGAGAAAGAGAGAGAGAACATACTTAAGAAAAAGACCAAGAAAAAAATTTAGAAAAAAGTTAAAATTGAAAAATAAATAAATATTAAGAAATTCATAACCATAAATAATAAAAGGTTAAACTATTTTGAAGATTTTTTATTTTAAATTTCATACTTAAAAATATCATATACACTAAAAAAGTTAATCTGATTTATAATTATTATATTTAAAATTTCTTTTTAAAAATCGGAAGGATAATCAACCAAAGCCCAGGTAATATGAAAAAAAAATTTTAAGTTATTTTCAAAATTTAGAAGCATATTAGCTAATTTGTTTTTTCGAAGTAAATAGATTCATTACATTTTTCTATAATATCTAAACCTAAATTAACATCAAAAATTTGCTCTTTATTAATATGGAAACAATAATTATCTCTTCTGTCAAATATATTACTAATAATCCTATTATTAACCATTTAAACCCTTATTACTAACCGTTTTCTATTTCATAAAAATTTACATTAGTTTTAATCAGATTGAAACGTGTTAGATAATAAGATAAATCTGATTTAACATCTGGGTTGAAATTAATTTGAAAAACTTCAACATGTCTAATAAGATAATCATTATATCTAATAAGATCATCATTATATCTAATAAGATCATCAATATATCAAAATAACTTTTTTTTGTCTATGAAATTATATTCAAAGTAATGAAAACTAATGTTAGCAAGACTATTATTGGCAAGACCATCTTGTAATATACCTTTAATTTGTTTTTCGATTTTTTTTATTATAACTAATTAGTATCCTGTTAAAGCAAGATTAATAAAAAATTAAAAATTCTCATAAGATATAGAACAATTAATATTTAATTTTTTAAAATTAAACAAGGTAGCATTAATTAAGCAATTAAAAAAATCTTCAAAGTCATAACTATAAATAGAGTAAATCTCTATCTATTATATAATTTATAATTTCAGTCAATAATAATGGTCTTATCAAAGCTGTCTATAATATTTTGTAAAATCTTTTGAAAGATTTTCTAGTTTTAGTAAGTATTTAAACCATTATTCATAATTCTAAACTTAATTGGAGCCTTGCAAAATTCAGAAGCAAAAAATGTGTGAGTAAATTTTACCAAATTCATAGTATAATCAGTTTTCTTTTTAAAGCTTTAATTTTATTGATGATTTCTCTATCATCAATAGACATTAATAAAAAGGTAACATTATTAATCAAAATAACATAAAGTTTCTTGCAATTTATAACATAGTTACCTAGGACCTTATCAGTATAACAAATAGTGAATTCTTCTTGTAATTTTTATAGAATTTTTTAGGCCTATAATCTTGGTGTGCTCACTTTTATCTTAAAATTCATGCATTGCATCTCTTCATTAAAATAAAATTTATAATCTTTAAAAGCTCCACTAGGTAAATTATATTTAATATCCAATTTTGTTAAAAAAATATCAATATATATATATATATATATATATATATATATATATATATATATATACACTCATGGACAAAAAAATTAGCTCACCAAGGAGTCGTCAAAATGAAACGAAATTTTGCATACGTAATAACTCGATATATCATTTATTTCAGATTTATTTGGATCATTTATTTGGGTCATTTATTTCAGAGAAAAAGGCAAAAGAACGGAGGATTTAATACCCTGTTGAATCCCCTGTAGCGCGAATACACGATGTGATACAATCGGGCATTGAGGCATACAAGTTCTGTATGATGTCTTGAGACATTTCGTTTTAATTTCTCTTTAATTTTTACCAAATAGAAGGTATTTAATACTTTTAATATTGAAATCCTTTTCAAAGTTATTAATTAAGAAATAAATTTTTTCATTAATAACATTCATGTTATTCAGGGGGAAAAATCACTCTTAAATCAATCTCACTCTTTGGCTTCTAATATTTTCTTTCCCTGTATATACAAGGGGTTTCGAAACACACGGGCAAAAAATTAAGGGGTGATAGGAAACATCCAAATTTGAACAAGCAATTTTCATCTTACAATGCATAGGCGGAGAGCAAGCAATGAACCGCTAGATGGCACTGTAATAGAAAGCACAAAGCGCAATTTTTCTTGGCATAAATTACGCCATGTCTCCAGAAATCCACGTTAGAAATAATGGTTGATGGTATCGAACTGGAGCACCTGAACTAATCAGATCTAAATCTACATATCTGAAAAGACAAATTATTGAGCATGACTTTGGCTTATTCCTGCCCAGAACTTCGTGTAATTTAATTTTAATTGTAGTGTACGGCAATGAATTTGTATATACTTGAAAAATGAAAATAAAATAAAAATGTATTTGTAGAATTGGAGGATTTAGAGTAATCGGTCTTAAGAAAAAGTGAACTTGTTTCTGATTGGTTATTGAGAGAAGAGCAGATGGATCGGTGTTTGTAATTGACTTTTCAACACGACCAATGGGGAAGCTACCTTTTATGGTTGCCGTTTGTGTCAGAGTTATCTGGTTGTAGTGGTGGTGAGAGGATGAATTATGATTGGTATGTTGGTTAAGTGAGGTGGGTGAAGTTTGCGTTTCTGAGTTAGCGTGTTGTTAGTTTGGAATTAAAAAATGAAAACATTCAAGAGTTTAATAGAATATTTTTGAGTCTTTTAATATTTGGTCAGGGACGTAATTATATATATTTAAGAGAGTGTTATTTTTGATCGGCATAAGATTATTAAATAATTTAATGATTTATATGATTTGTTTAAGGGTGGGGAAGTTAATTGATGTGTTTCTCATGAACCATCTAGCGTTAACAATTTGTCTGATAATACTATTTTGGGCCTTTTCTAATTTAATTAGGTGTGTGTTGGCAGAAAAAAACTAAATGGGAAAACTGTAAGTTAGGATTGGTCTGAGCATGGTAGAAATGACGAGGTGTAAGGAAGCTCGCGCTTTACGCTTTCCATTACAGCGCCGTCTAGCTGTCCATCATGCTTGCTCACCACTGATACATTGTATGATCAAAATTTTTTGTTTAGATATTTTCTATCACTAATTAAATTTTTCGCTATAACGCCCTGTATATATATATATACATATGAAATGATTAGATAAAATTAGTAAAGGAACGAAAATTTAAACACAAGAATAATTCTCAAAAATTTTCTAAAATAGCTTGCAAATAATTTCTTAGAATATAGAAAAAGTATAAGAAAATAATCGTTTAATTGCATAAACCCTAGAACAAAAGGAAAAGAAAAAAATTACACTGCAACACAAGTAGGAAATAGATGAATACACCAAAGAGAATAAAAATTTTCAAGTTCAAATCATAAATATGTACAAAACAAGACATGAAAAAAAAAGAAAAACAGAGAATAAAGATCGTAAAGAAAAGGAAATATAACATTTATGAATTGTTTAAACAATGTTTTACAGGCACTCACTAAAATAAACCTATATGGAAATGCCATAAATTTAGTAAGATATATATATATATATATATATATGTGTATATATATATTTATACATATAAATATAAAAAAAAAACGAAGCACCAAAGAGTTGCCTGATTGTAATGAAATTTGGTATGCAAAGACATTTGGATTGAACATGCAAATTATTAAAATTTGTTATCTAATAAATGAATAGCGGGAGCTACAGAGCATCGGAACTGCGCACTAAGTATATAAAAAGCGTTTTTCAATCTGGTTAATTTTCTGTTGCATTGCGATTCAGGATACCTTTCAACGACTGAAAATAAATGACTCGCCGCAGGATTCGAGCTCATAACGAGCAACTGTCTGAGTTTGAAAGAGGTCGAATGATTGGATTGAAAGAGGCAGGTTGGGCCAATCGGAGAGTCGCTCGTCATATGGGTCGATGCAATGCGGCGATTAGAAGATGCTGGCAAGAATGGGTGAACGATGGCAGATTGCAGTGTCATGATGGTAGAGGTCTATCTACGGCCACAGAAGAATGGGAGGACAGAGTGATTGTCTGATCAGCTGTCACAGTGCCTGGTTCATCGTTATCAATCATCAGACGTGCGACCCGCACACGAGTGTCCACCATGACCATTAACAGACGGCTGATATACGCTCGTACTAACCGCTACGCCACCTGCCACTCACGCCTGTACACTGTCGAGCCAGATTACAATGGTGCTTGGCTTGATCAGCTTGGATTGATGCTGACTAGGGAGGTATAGTGTTTAGCTACGAATCCCTCTTCCAACTGTGTCCTGACGATTATCGAAGACGTGTCTGGTGACTCCCAAGGCAGAATGTCGATTCTGCTTTCATTATCGCACGTCACACGGGCCCTTTACCAGAAGTTATGATCTGGGGTACCATTTCCCTTGATATCTGGCCCCCTTTGGTCGTCTTTAGAGGCACACTTACAGAACAGTGGTACTTCGACTACATTCTGAGACATGTTTTGTTACCGTTCCTTTTGCAGTACCCTGGCCTTATTTTTTAGCAAGATAATGCCAGACCACATACGGCACGAATTGCTATGAACTATCTTACATCTTGTCAAACACTTCATTTTCCAGCCAGATCTCCAGATCTCTCTACAATTGTGCATGTCCGGGATTTGATGGGAAGGTGTCTGCATCAACCAGGGAATGTTTTTGTCCTAGGCCGACAATGGGAACAAATTTGGCAAGAAATACTGTAGACCATCGGGGAGCTTTATCACTCTATGCAGTGTGGCAGCTTGCATCCTGGCTAGAGGTGAGTCAATACCTTATTGAACTCGTTACTTTGTGACAATGTAACTATGAAATAAATCATTAAATTTTTCTGAAATTTTAATCATTTTCTATTCTATACATAATTTTCCAATCCGCCAAATTTTGTCTTCATCGGACAACTCCTTCTTGGTGCGTCTTTTTTTTTTTTTTTGTTTTGTTTTAGAGTATATATATATAGTTATATATATATAAATTTAATCGCAAAATGATTTTACAAAGAAAAATATATTACTTTTAAAATAAAAATAGCTCCAAAATAAATAGTTATGTACTTAAATGCTATGTGTTTGAGATTCACAACATACCTAGAAATGTACAGAACTTTGTAGAAAATTTTCTTTTGAATATATGACGTACTTTTTAAGAAATGAGATTTTTTGTAATAAAAAAAAATTAAAATCACAGTTTTCTAGAAAAATCTTATAAAGATTTTAAAGCATCTTAAAAAATCATTTACTTACATTGATACATTAAATACTCTAGAAATAAATACAAATGCTTTTGAAATCGTAAATATGTGGTCTTTAATCAAATGTTAAAAGGAAACTTTCGAAAATTTTTACGAAAACGGTGATTTTTGGGTAAGCAAATACCTTAAATTACTTACATTGTAGTACTTTCTATGCCTTTTTCCTCAATGATTAGCCCATTTACAAGTAAGTTGTTGTATTATATAATTTTTATCCATTTCAATATAGCTTCATTGATCTTACTGAATCTTAAGGTTACTTTCAGTCTCCTCCAACACTTTCAATGGTTTCAATAACCAAAAGAGGAATTTTAAAAGTTGTTTAAACAACAAATTCCTTTTTTCCCTTCAAATCGCATATTTATACATTTTCCTCAAACTGCATATTCGTACTTTTTTCTCATATCTCATATTCATAGGAATTTCATACTATTATACCCGTGTCTTAATTTTCTTTCCGCATCGGTTATTTCACACTGTAAATTTTTATCGGTTATTCACATCGGCCCATTTCACACTGTAAGAAACACTAAAACTAACCTAATATAAAGTAAAAATCGCGCTCCTAATTAAGAAGAGATTTATAGAATAGAAGTTTGGAAAAAAGAATCGAAATGTTTCAAATTACTCACCGGCAAGCGTTATATTCGGTGAATAACTTCTGCGTGAATTTCCATTACTTAAAGAATCAGTAAAACTTTTTTTAAAATTTAATTAATAACCCTTCTTATGAACGAAATCATTGGACTTTATTAACTGCAATAAATAAACATTATTCTTAATGTGAAAATTTTCTTTCGTTTCACAGAAATTTTGTTCGACATACAGAACCTGTTTTTACAAAGGAAATTCAAGACTCCTGAAAAAAGTTTGAAAGATTGATTAAAAATTGACGAAATAATTACTTTAAAAATTCAATTTTGAAGAGACATACAGACATACATACAGAGTATCAATTCAACATACTGAGTATCACATATAAATCAGAAGCTCAATTAAAAAAAATACGTGACTTAGTATTCCAATACGTATTCATTTTTCGATATTACGTGTATTATTATTTTTAAAATTCTAATAAATCAATATTTAATAGAGAATTTGAATTAAGAGCAGTAGTTCCCATCCGTTTCTAATTTGTTGATATAGTGCGGTACAATATAGTGAACACCCGCACGAGAATGTAAACAAGTGTTTTGAATAAAAGAATTAACCCAGTTTCAAAATCTAAATAATAATAAAATTGAATAGATTATGAAGGGAACTTGAAGTATAAAGCTGCATTTGTTTTGAAAGTTTCTTAAATACAAGTGATTTTATAACTTGCATATTTTTAAGAAATCGTAAAAAATCTATTTTTCAAATTTTTTACGAAACATACTAAAATACATGACTTATTCAGGATAACTTATTACTCATATCGCATACGGTTGAATTTGCTTCTGCTCTGAACAACAACTACTTACCAATTCGAAAATTTTAAAGATACTGAAATACTATGAATAAGAAAATCTTAAGAATATGCTGTTTTTTAAAACAATTCTGAAAGTTCCTCCCTGTTTCAGAGGTCATCGTTTACCGGCTCACTCCGTTCATTGCACAAATAATCCCAATGGAAAGATTATACTTTTTAGTTTATTTCACTTGCTTCAATGAAGCTATCTCAGCGGGCTTGCTATCTAGCTTAGAATCTCTCATTCATTTCTATGGATCCAAGTAAATTGAATTATAAACATTGGTGGCTCGTCTGTTCACTCCAGAAGATTTTTCTAAACAGCTATTGATGGACACAAGTCGACCATTTTATTCACCAGTATTCATCACTAACTTCTTAATACATTAAAGATCGTTGGCAGTGAAAAGAATTTCCGCATACTTCTTATAAATATTTTTAAAAAAGTCATAACAAAGCGTGAATTTCCGTCTCCAATGTTCAAAAAAGAGACTCTCGTTCTCGAAGAGAGAGTGTGTAACTTTTTCCCAACTTCTGTTACATTCATTTTGACTTCACTTATATTTATGTTTCTTCTAATCAATTCGTTACATTTCTTTCGTTCATCTAATTTGAGTGATTACGTTTCATTTGGTTGGGTCGATGTTTTATTTCATGCAATTCAATTCATAAGATATCCAAAAAGTTAGTTTAAAAAAATAGCGGATAGTCCAGGTTTGAAAGTTCTTGAAGAGGGACCTGAATAATAATATATTGAAGTAGACATTTCCCTTTTTCATGAAAAGTTGAAATTGCACATTTCAATAATCAATTTTTTCGATACGCTTTATGTGACTTTATAATCTTTAATGAATTATTAATTCAAAATAATTAATCAAAATATAATATATTCATATCAAAATATTTATCAACTATATAGTTTATGTATAATAATATAAAAAATTGATTTATTTTTACACTTTGTTTTCGGTGATTTATTTCGAAAGGAGCACATGTCATGAAGTTCGAGCACAGTGTGTGGACTTTTTCTAGCCAGAAAAACAATTACCAGGTTTTTCTAAAATAACAATAAACTTATTTAAGATTCGATAGTAAATTCTTGGAGTACGCATTTGCTCTTATCTCTCCGTCACGATAAATAATGTACTTTGATACTTTATTTTGGCAAACTCTCTTGATCGCGAGAGAGAACCACTACAATTTTTTTTTCACAAACTAGAGCCAGAAATTACACTTCTCCCTTAAAATAAGACATTGGGAGGAATAAAGTAACACACAGTCATTTATCTGAAATAACAACATATATATCAACTGTGATAAGCGAAACACACATCATAATAAATACCAAATGAAAAATAAGATTCCACAGCATCAATGATATAGGAAATTTAATTTTAACTTATCACAAATTCTACTAAAATATAATGCAAGCCAAGATCACGAATATACTATTAAAAGTGAACGCATACAACAATAAACGCATAAAAGAATAACAGTAAGCATACTTTCAAAAGAAACAAGGGTCGTTTTCTGTTTCAATTAATAAAAGAATGCAGAAAAACGAAAAGAAAAAAAAAATACATTCTTTGAGCATATTTTTTCCCAAGATATTTTTCTCCCTTTTCTCCATAATCATCATTTATCAAATTGCTTCACTCAGAATTAATTATAATTATTCTGTTGTGTGATGAATATACATCCAAAATAATGGAGCAGGTATTGAGTTATATAGCATCCTGAGCTAAAGAATAAAGGAAAAGAATTGAATCAGATGAAACTTGACAAAGTAATAATTATCATACACACACACACACACACAACACACACTTAATATATATAGGCGAGCAGCATATATAATCTAAAATAATAATACTTGGAAAGTTCTCCTCGTCTATTTTTAATCCATTTCACCATTGAAGATCCCTCTCTATCACCAACACCAACCGCAACGCGTCGTCAATAATTGCAATAGGCATATTTTATCGTCAACATAACAAAGGTCAAAATCATCATCGACTCATGAATAAACTTTTCTGTTTTTCAAAATGAGTTGTTCAATTGTCTATGCAATTTTTTTTTAAGAAAAAGGGAGTAGTTTCAGCAAAATTTTCTATTACAGCATTAAATAGGAGTTTGAGGATAAAAGAAACATTTACTTTAATTCAAAAAACTACTTGGTTGTATCGGTGAATTTTTAAATTCTTGTCAGCTTTGAACAACAAGAAACTTAAAAAGTTTTTAATTGAATTGAATTAATTAATACACATCTGAAGCATGGTTATTTAAACAAAGATTTTGCATATTTCGGTTATTCTTCCACAGAACTATTCGGACCGAATGAAAAAAAAATTTTCGTCCGATGGTTATTAAAATATCCAAAGAAGGCGATTTTCTTTTTGTTCCAATGTAACTTCAACAATGGCACCAATCGAGCAAATAAAGAATTCTCCCATAAATAAAACGTCTATTATGAGTCACTGGAGATATGTAGGACGTCAATTGACTCATTAAGGGCTTGAATTGATGTTGGGGACGCTCGTCTGGGGCTGGCCAAAGGGGAGGACTTGGAAGAGGTCACTCAACTGCGAGAGGGAGAGACATCAGAATCAAGTGTCATTGCCAGTGTCATAACCGCTCATCATGTTCGACAAGACAGGAAAGACCAGAGGCGATTCATTTTTCTTTTTTTCCCTTGGCATTTTTTTCCCCAGTCCCTCTTTAGAATCTGTCTGCACATGATTTTCTTTTCACATCTCTCTCAAACCATTCCACTCTTCTTCAACTGCAGTGGCCGATATTTGACAGTGATTCGGTTTTCTTTTCCTATGAAAACGTATTCAATTCCATCATCTAAAACGATACATTTTTCTCGACAAACTTCTGAATTGAAAACCATGCTACGGAATTCTTAGACATTTAAACAGATTTATTAATTGTTTACAAACAAATAATGTTAAAGTCTTAAAACGATTGTAGTTAAATTCTATCCTTCGAAAGTATTGTAAATTATATCATATTGTGTGTGAATACTTTATAATTCAAATACTACGGACCTAATTACAATTTTTAAATCTGAAATAAAAATCTACAATTCAGACGATTCCTCAAGCCTCTGTTAAAAATGCAGAAGTTAATTTGGATTCATAAGTGGCCGCGGTAGCCGAGAGGTCATTATCACGAGCTCGCGGGTATTGTTGTATCCGTCGAGTCATTGGATCAAGTCCTGATGCCACTGAAGACCCACAAGGAGTGGGGCTTATGCACATGGAATCTATTGAGGCTAAAAAAAATTCTTGTTGGAGTGGTGCAAAAGTTTCGAGAGGGAGGAGCAAGCTAAGGTGTCTCCCTCGTCACTTGACCGAGATTCAAAATTATTAGGTCCGTTGCCAATAGCCCTTGTGTTGTTTTTGAGCATGATATTAATAATTCACATTCATCAATCATTTCACAATATCTAAGATAAAAACAATTTTTGAAATCGTAATTTAAATGTTAACATTTATAAAGACTCTATAAAAAATACATTTTATATAATATAATGTAAAAATTAAGTACATGACTTTCTTAAAAAAATCTAATTGATTGTTCAAGATCATAATTTGATAATAAACTGGTTATTACAAGTGATAGTAAACTGGTTACTACACATACCATACAAGTGAATACTTGTATGGTATGTGTAGAAAAATAGAATATGGAATATATATGAAAATGAATGTCGCATTATAAATAATAAGACCTCTTAAATCTGTGAGAAAATACAGATTGGAGGCCAAGATCGAATTAACTGTCATTACGGGGATCACAGGAACATATTTTTGTCATTCATAAATGATACGATTTTTCTAAAGAAAGATGAAAAGAGTGAATACTCTTTCGTTTCATCAGAACTTTCGATTTTTAACCTTAAAATGTTCAAATTAATAGAAAAGAAAAAACCATCGATTTTATAAGGCTTGAAAAACTGCTATTAAATTACTGATTATATTTTGGCATAAGTATATATGAAATTATACATAATCCAAGTAAAAGAAATATATCTTGCATAATACTCACAATTTTTCTTTTTAGTTGAATTTTACCCAATTTCTTATATTTTGATGAGCGCAATATTCATGAACGTTGAATAATGATTTTCAAGAATTGAACGAAATTGAATTGAATAAATTTTTACTCAACTTTCAGTAACTGTTTGGGAAAAACTCCTAAGTAATTCCTAATAACTTTCAGAAAAAACTTTGTTCTATAAATTGTTTCTTTCACGACTAGAGGTTTGTGTTTTATTTTTGAGTATTAGAAAATAAGATTTAAATTATATCAAAGGAAAAGAGAGCTCCCAATTTTCTCTGTATTTCAGTAAGGAATTTGTTATATATATTCGAGATGAATACATTCCTGATTCTTAATATATATTTGCTCTAGAATTTGAAAATATAAACATTTAATAATTGAAGAATAAACATGAAAAATTTGAAGTGATTTGGGTGCGATGAGTAATAAATATTGGTACAAGAAGAAACAAACACAAGAACCATCACTGATCTATGTGGAAAGCTGTTAAAATTTTGAAAGATAAAATCAATTTTCAATAATCAGAAATCAATTTAAATTCTAAAAATATCAATTAACTGACTAAAATATTACTACCTCTGTCACTCCAAAGTCTTTTTAGCAAAATAAATTAGTTATTTCTTCTGAGTCTTTTTTTTTCCAATGATTAATTGATAACAATATGTTATAAAATATGTTTTTTGCTCTTTAAGAAACGTATTCTACTTAAAATTAATCCCTTTTCCATACCACAAGTGTGCATTTATAAATTTTCTTTATATCTTTATCAGCTGTTCTAGATACAAATTGTTTTCAAAATTTCATTTTAGAATTCAATTTAGAAAATGTAATTGTCGAAAATGGGTCTGGTGGTAAGAATAAATAATTGAATTTTTACAATAAAGCTTTGCACATAATTTTTTGAAAAGTTTTTGAATTCTGTGTCAAACAGTTGGGATATAACAGGCATTCTGCACTTTGAAACCTTTCTTTATTTTATAAAAGAGCAGAATTCATTGTATTTTATAAAGAATTCTGAGAACTGATTGTATTTTATTTATGTTTTTAAGAAAATTTTGGTTAAATAGGTAAAAATATCCATAGAAATTACGATGCTTTTAGAATTCTATTCTGCTTTATAAAGCAGTTATCATGAGTTGTTTATGGGTGTTTTATATTAATCCCACTCACAGCTATTTTACAGAATTTGTGCGTCTAATGCTATTACAGGCAAAAAAGGAATAACTCTAACAAAAGATGCGCATGGATTGAAACTGCATAAGTGAAACTCAATACTGATTGCTTTTCATTTAATTAATGTCTCTAAAGTACGTTATGGACTCTCTCTCTTCACGATTTCAAAACACTTTGAACTAACAAATACCTAAGCTTTTTTTACTTTGAAGCTTCCTTTTTTATTTCTATTCAAAAAGGAAGTAAAACAGGCCATAAGAAAAAAAAACGGGTCATCGGCAGAATCAGGGAATGATTGTGGTGCCTGATCTAACTAAGCTGCTCCCAAAATGTGTTGAAATTACCACAAGAATAAATTCAAGTTTCAAAGTAGGTAAAAACAATGTAAAATAAAATGGTTAGAATCAGGTTGACTGCTCAATTGGGAACATAACTGTACCCGAACTTAACCGCTAAATCGAAAGGAAAGAAGCACTGAGAAAAACTGTAGAAAATTAGAAACACCTGTTGCGTTGTAACTTTAACAACAACAGTGGACTCTATTAATCGATGATTGGCATTTACAAATTCAGTCGACGTCAGAGACTGTACGCGAATAACTGTTACATCACTTTCCTAACTTCCACAACATGACAACGGGAGGACTTAGAACTCAGCAAATATACGGAAGGTCTTTAGTGGCATCAAGATGCGAACCAACGACTCGACGAAAACTGCCGGCAGCGAGAGAGTCCGCGATCCACTACGCCACCACGCTCACGAAAATTGGTATAGATTTTATGACATGAAAAAAGCATTAAACATATTTCTTAGGAAGTTTTAACCGCTGCAGTAAAGGCTTGCTCTAGTCAAAATAAAAATACCTTAATATGAAATTTGGCCTTCTCTGATGCTGATAGATAGATAGATAGATAGATAGATAGATAGATAGATAGATAGATGATGAATGGAATGGATAGATGGTCGATAAGATCAGATAAGACCAGGTAGAGTGGAATTTAAATTGATGGTGATAGATAGATAGATGAATAAATTAGATGATAGATGGGCCAGATGGGAGAATAGATAGAATGGGAATAGATAGAATGAATAGACTGATAAGAATGAATACAAGTAGAATGAACAGAGTAAAATGAGCCATTAGATGAGCCAGTAATGGAGCAAGTGGAAACGAACAGACAAGAGCAGATAGATAGATGAGCTAGATACCGTAAGGCCAGGAAATGGAGGCCAAACCATTAATTCAGTAGATGAATGGTAGATAGAGTGATGGAGCTTGGTAGATGAACAAGTAGAATGGGTAAAGTAGATAGAAGAATGTCGTGAAGTAGGTAATTTCTGAACAGACAGACAGAACGATATTAGACAGAATGAATGATGATAGAATGAATTAAGTGGAACAATGAATAGATCAGTCGATGATAGAATAGTATTCGATGACGAATAGGCCATGACAAATATAAAATGATGAAGTCGATAAGAACGAAGTGATCAAACCAGAATAGATAGACAGATGAATAGAACGAATGGAATAAATAGATAAAATAGATGATATGACCGATAGAATAGATAGATAGAATGAATAGAATGGGCCGACCAAATGAATAGATAGAATACGAATAGAATATGATAGATGATAAAACAAATTGATAAATCAAATGAATAGTGACAAGACAGATGAATCGATAGACCAATTCATTAATTAGGCCAGTAGATAGATGAATGAATGATAGAATGCCGATAGGTAAATCGTCGATAGATGATGAATGAATGAATAGATAGACAAGATGGGCCGACAAGTAGAATGAACCAAAGTAGATAGATGAATAGAATAAATCAATGGAATCAAATCGATCGATCAATCAATGAATAGATCTTAAGAAATGATAGATAGAATAGACTCGACAGATAAATTAGTAGATGAACAGACAGAGCAGAGCAGACAGACAGATAAAATGAATGGAAGTAAATTAAAGCAGGAAATAAAATGAAATAGATAGAATGGAATGAACCAGGCAAATAGGTAGTGTTGAACTTAAGTGGAAAGATAGATAAATAGATAAATAGATAGGCAAATGCGATAATTGAGCCAGGCCAGATAGATAGATCAGAATAGATAGATAGAATAGATAAATGGAATGGAAAGTGGAATGAATAGAGCAAGAGTAGATAAACAGAAGGCAGAATAGAACAAGTAGATAGACAGGTAAAATGGAAATAGAGCTAGATAGATAGGCCAAATGGAAATGAAATGCAATAGATAGAATAGATAAATCGAATAGAATAGAATAAGAACGAATAGAATAGAACAAATGGAATAGACAGAGTAAGTCGACCGTACAAACCGATAAATTGCAGGCCGTGGGCAAGACAGACGAACGAAACGAACAGATAGATGAATAGAATGAATGGAAGTAGATAATAGGCAAATAGAGCTGATAAACCGATAAATAGATAGACCAAATAAATGGGCCGATAAGAATAGATGAATGAATGGATAAACGTGGAAATAAGAACAAATGAAGCCGACCAGAGTAGATAGATACAGAAGTGATAGAGTAAGTGAGCAGGCAGATAGATAGATAGATAGATAAACCGATAGATAGAATAGGTAGAATAGATAGAGTATACTTGGTGAGCAAGTAGATAGACGATGATCCGTCATTAGATGGCGATAAGTAGAATGGGCAGAGTGAATAGATAGGTAAAATGGGCAAGAGTGGGCAGAACGATGGAAGAAAGCAGACGAACAGACAAGATAGATGGAGGAAATAGACCGATATAGATAGATGATAGACGGAAGTACAAATAGGAAGACAGGTAGATAGGTAGATAGATGGTAAGATAGACAGGCTTAAATTAGATAGAGTAGAATGGAATAGATAGATACCTAGGTAGACGACCAGTAGACAAAATTAGATAGATAGATAGATAAATGAATAGATAGATAAGAATGAATGTGATGAATATGAATGATAGATAGATAGATAAATGAATAGATAGATACCCGATAGATAGATGAATGATAGAATGTGATAGATGGAATGGAATAGATAGATAACGTAGATAGATAAATATAAATTAGATAGATAAATGCGATAAAACAAATGGAATAGATAGATAGATAGGCGGAAGTAGATGACAGAGTAGATAATTAAAATGCGATGGAGACGAGTAAAACGAAGACCGATGAACAGACGAACAGACAGATGAATGCGAATCCCAGAATAGAATGATAAGGCAAATGCCGAATGAGCAGAGTAGATAGACTAGATAAGATGGAGCTTCGATGAATGGAAAATAGGTGGAAGAAGCCATTAAATAGGCCGATAAATAGATAATTAGATGAATAGATATAGAACCGCAGAGTAGATAAGTAAAATGAAACAGAAGGCGATAGAATGGTGAAAATGGTAGATAAGTAGAACAGACAGACAGACAGACGACAGACAAAGACGGGCAAAGATATAGATATGAGCCAAATAAAATTCATTAAAATGCGATGATAGATAGATAGATAAATAGATAAATAGATAGATAGATGAATGGAGAGCATAGATAGATGGGCTGATAGGTAGATAAATAGATAGATAGTCGATAGAATAGATAGATAGATAGATAGATAAATGACAGAATGAGCTTCGTCGATAGATAGATAAATGAATAGACAAAGATAGATGATGATGAAGGAAAACCATTAGATAAGACAAGTAGGTAGAGCAAACGATGATGCATTGAACGATAGACAAATGGAACAGACAAGTAGAGCAGACAGACAGAACCAAGTGAGCAAAGACAGACAGACAGATAGACAAATAGAGCCAAGAGTAGAGTAGAGTAAATTACATTAGTGACAAATAAATAGATGAATAAGAACGAATGGAAATAAATAGATAGATAAATAAACAAAGATAAATGGAAATAAGTACAAATTCATTGCGTAAATGAAAATGAAACCCGTGCATTAGAATGGTGAATAGATAGAATGAACAAGAAGTAAATGCCGAACAAGGTAACCAGGCATGAACGAACCAAATATTCAAATGAATGGGCCGATAGATAAATTAGAACAAGTAGAATGGAGCAAATGGAATAAATAGATAAAACAGAGTAGAGTAAATTAGATACGTGAATAGAGTAGACGAACCAGACAAACTTCGCGAATAGAACAAAGACGAACTTAGATGAGTATTGATAGATAGATAGATAGATAGATGACCAAATGCAAATAGATAGATGGAATAGAATGCAAATGAATGCAGAATCTTGATGAATGAATACGAATAGATAGATAGATAAAATGGAATAGATAGGTAGATAAATGAATAGATAAGATAGATAAATTGAAATGATAGATAAATGCAAATAAAATGAAATAGAATAGAATAGACCAGGTGATGGAGTAAGGCCGATAAGATGCATTAAATGAAGTAAATAGAATGACGATAGATAGAATAGATAGATAGATAATAGATAGATAGATAGATAGATAGATATAGATGAATAGATATAGATGAATAAATAGATAGATAGATAGAATGAATGAGCAAGAATGGAATGAATAGATAGGTAGATAGATGGGCATAGATGACAGGCCAGAATGAATAGATAGTAGATAGATAGATAGAAAATTAGATGAAAAGATAGATAGATGGAGAATAGATGATAGGTAAGGCTCTAGAATGCGTGTAAAATAGATAGATAGATAATTAGATGGGCGATGAATAGATGAATGAATAAGATGCAAGACCAAGACCAGGCCAAATGAATAGATAGATAGGAGCAAATAAAACAGATAAAGATGATGAATGACAAATGGGGAAAATGACCGATAAATGACTCAGATAGATGGAAACAAATGGAATAGATAAATGGAATGAATAGACTAAAATGAATGAATAGATGAATAGAATAGAATAAATCCAAATGATAGATGAATAGATAGATAAATGATCAAATAGATAGACCAAATAGATAGAATGAATAAATGAAATGAATAGATAGATAAGAATAGAATGATGGAGAACAGATAGGTGAGCAAGTAGGCCAAATAAATTGATAAAATGAATGAGCAGTAGATAGAAAAGGTAGATGAGTAAAATACCCAGAATGGAAACAGAAGTAGAGCCATTAGAAGCTGGAATAGGCCAAGTGGAATACGAAGCCGCGGAAAACTGCAGTAAAAGAGTGAAAATGAACGAACGGGCAAACCAGGCTGCGATAAATGAAATGCGATACCCAAAATCTAAATAAATGCCGATAGGCCAAATAAATGAAACCGATAGATACCCGAATGGAATGAATAGATGATCATGATAAAATGAATGAATACGTCGATAAATTAAACTGATACGATAGGCGATAAGCCAATGGAATAAATAATAAAATGAATGATAATAAATGAAATCCTTGATAGATAGATGAATACTTAGATAGATAGATGGAGTAGATAGATGAATGGAAGAATAGATAGATGGATATAGATATAGATAGAATAGACAGATAGATGACCAGGTGATGGGTCAGATAGATAGATCCAGGTAGATAGATAGATGCAGTGGATAGATAGATAGATGGTAGATAGATGGGCCGAATATTTGATGGATAGATAGATGGATAGGAATGTAGATAGATGAATGAATGGTGAATAGATAGATGAATAGATGAATGAATAGATGAATAGATAGATGAAATGGGTATAGATAGATAGATGAAATGAATGATAGATGATATAGATAGATAGATGAATAGATAGATGAAGTAGACCAAGATAGATAAGATAGATAGATAGATAGATAGATAGAATGAACAGATTGGATAGATAGAATAGATAGATAGATAGATAGATAGATGAATAGATTAGATAGATGAAGATAGATGGATAGATAGCATTAGATAGATGAATAGATGAAGATAGTAGATAGATAGAATAGATAGATGATAGATAGATAGATAGTGAACTAGATAGATAGATAGATATAGATAGATGAATAGCCTACAGTATTCCGCAATGGAAGCATCAGAAAACCATGTGAAATTTTCACTACACTATACAAATGGACATGCCAATTATTATTATTTCAGCTCTCAGACGAAACCTCATGTGACTCACCATGAAGTAGAGTAATAAGGGTTACATAAAAAGTGTAGAATGAGCGACTTTCATGTTGGAATTACTTATGTGGGGTGTTGCATGACAGTTTCAGAATACTTCTAATGATTAATTCAATTAGAACAGGATTTCTGAGATCAACAGAAAGAATTGTCACCAACAGAATGTCGATTGCCTCCACACAAATCAAGTCGTAGCCAATAGCAATATTGCGTTTCTGCCAATCGATGGATTAATAATTTTAGGTAAAATAGTAGAAATATATACACAGTATTGAAACATGGCTCTTCATCATCAGAATATATATATTGAACGATATCACCTCTTAGAATTTTCTGGATAGTGACGTTCCTCTAGGCGGAGAAGCAATTTATTCTAGCAATCCTTTGACTAATTTCAGTGGACTGGGCATGTCTCATGCTCCCAACGTCCAGCGTGTATTTTCCCCTGATTCCATGGACTTTTGCCAGATTGGGTGCATTGGATATACGATAGACTGTCTATCCATCGGTTTTCACAGCTTATTGGAGGTTCTGGATCTTCATACGTTATCAAATATGTGTTCAGTTATCATCAATCTAGAACTTGTAAAGTCGATCTTCACATCTGCTACTGGAGAGCTTCGAGACTCATCATTTTGGATCAGAATATTAAGTGGGTAGGGTTCGATCAGGATGCAATCAAATGAAATTATTCGATACGGTTTGTGTACAAGTAGTATTATGCATGGATCAATAGGTTCAAGTGAATTCAGGCTTAGGAGAAGGTACTTTACTAACATTTCGACCAATTTGGACATCTGGAGTGTTGATGGGGCTAAATCATCGAGATCTTCTTATTTTACCGATGATTTTACAACTCACTCTATGAATAGGATTATGGAACCCCAGTAGATTGTTTTCTTTGAGACCAGGAGATCAGGAGAAAGTTTTTGCTGAAGATGGCAAATTACTCGAAGAGGTCTTATCTTCGTTACTGAAGGTCAGATCATAAAAGTGCTGATCAAATTAAAAGTTGTTGGTTCAAAAATGTTATCGATGATCGTTTGCGGTTTTGGATTCGGTTCAATTCTGCTCGACATATTAAGTTCTTATGAAGATCAATTGGTTAGAGCAAAATATCAGGCTATATTAACGATGAATCTGATTGAGATATCGGTTGATAGGGTCAGGAACGGACCAACACCAGATCGAAACTAAAGATGCTGGATCTGGAAGAGATAAAGGTGCCGGGTTCGGATCGAAAGAGTGCGCCCGGAAGAATCCAGTGATTGTTTCAGATGATTCAACCCCAGCTGCCTTGAATGAGTCGATATCATGTCATCCTTAGAGCAGGTTCCCTGAATTCGATCATTGCGGATGTTCAACGACGCAGGTTCTATCTGGGTAGGAGCTCATCACTGGCTGATCCTCTAGAAGGCGTTTATGGATCAAGAATCGTTTCACCAGGAGCTAGATTGATGATTCCTATTTAATAGTTTTGGAATCTGGATCAAGTGATGTTTTGATCTATGTGGAAATTGGTGAGAGATGATCGTCATCTATCCGTTTGAGTGATAGGATCGATAAGGCATTTGAAAATCTATCTCAGAAGAAAATGGTAGACAAAATAAAATCGCAAATCGTGGCTGCAGAAGAATATAATCGATAGTAATAAAATGAAAATAAATCAAAATAATCAGCGTCGATACAGAAAATAAAGAAAAATCGAATAAAAACATCAACATCAATAAAATATCAACCTATCAGCTGAACTATC
>BMAW01096368.1:0-31763 GCA_019974015.1 Nephila pilipes
TCATTTAGAAGAGGTTTCGTAATTTTCATCATCTATAAAGTAAACTATTTGGGATGATGAAAGTTAAATCTCGAATTACTGCATTAAAAGTGATATCTTCTTAGAAGAATTTTCTAAGATGAGTGGATTAAAAAAAAAAAAAGTTTAATTAGAATACTTACAAATTTAGCGCAAAATATCCATTAAATCCTTAAAAGTAGGTGTGATTTTATGTTCACGTGAAAGCTCTTTGAAATGCTAAAAACTTTTTGAGTATTTCATTTAACATTAAAAACGGTTGTTAAATTCAGTGATCATTTAAACGTGAAAAACCTTTAGAACTTTTCGATTTCTAGGTTAATATTACAAAAGGAAGCAATGTCAAATATAAAGGCTTTAAAATAAAATTCACGCATCATTTAAATAAATTCTTATACTGATATCATTATATTGTTACTTTGAGTCGGATAGTATATTAGAGTCAATGAAAGATTTTATACAGAATTTCTGCAATTATAGCTAAAGTTCTATACATGCCACACATTGTAATAAATTATACGTTATATTTTCAATGCATTTTCTAACTTAGTTTTTACCTATTAGATTTTATTTGCATTGAAACTTAACAAATTTCATTTTCCAATGATGCTTGCAATTGTGATTAAAAATTACTTTTTGTAACGTCAAAGATTAAATAACTTTGCTGTATTTTTCTTTTTCTTTTGTGAGTATTTAAACGGATTATTTTCAACACATTTATAAATACATTGTCAATAATTGTTGAATTTAAAATTGAATTAATTTATAGTTAACTCAAATTTTACTAATAAATATTTCAATTAGCTATTGCGATCTTTAAGATACAGAAAGAACTAAAGATATAGAGAAGTTGCCTTTTAAAGAATATTTATAATATACACTTTCGTTGTGTAGAAACTTTTTTATTCATATATTGTTCAAAATATATTATCTGAAGGATGTAGAAGGACAAACTTCTTTGGACTAATAACAAAATACCATTTTTAAAAACTTTCTCATTCATGTATTAAAATCAATTGTCATAATTGCACTCGGAAAATTCTGCAAGTTAAGGCCAAAAAATTAAAAATTACCTTTCATATTTTAATTTAGATAGAATTGATATGCTCGCAAATACATTCTTCCGGGTTTTAGTTAAAATTATTTCCCTCTATGAAAATATGCTTAAAATTTAGAAATTTTTTGATTGTATTAGAAACTATTTAATCCAAACTAAAAGTTAAATAAGAGCTTTAAAAATCTTTTAAACTCAGAGATAAAAATGCAATAATAACGAAAAACGAATTTATTTAACGAAATAAATAAATGCTATATAAAAACGGAACAGACTGCAATTTTCTTTATGGTAATAATTAAACATGGAAGGAGTTCGTAAATGCTTGACTTAAGCGTTCTTGAAAGGATTTGTGAATGCAAAATTAAGAATTTTCAACATCTGAAAGGAAATTTAAAAAATTATAATAATAATAAACTTTTTCATTGGAATGGATTAATTATAGGTGGGAAAACACACTGGCGTCGAAAGAATGCATTGTTTGCCTTTCACTAATAAAATAAATCGGTTAAAGTGTATAAATAACAGTATGGAATTAATTAATGTATATGAATAAATTAGTATAGTGCATTTATGATAACATATGTGTAAATAATATGCAAGTCATAGAATTACTATGTTGAATCACAATATCGAAAGGCTTTGAATCCGTATAAAAAATATAAATAATCCCCAGTACGTATATAAAAAGTCTTTATGGCATTGCTGACTTACCTCTAATGTAAATTGTAAACGATCTAGATGTTATCATAAGAATTTGACTCCTAATACAGCTTCTTTCTACTTGAAAAAAGAACGATTTATCACAATATTCATTTATGGAAAAAACTAAATAGTGTATGCGTTTACTATTTTTTGTGAAGTCAAATCTAGAGTTTTTTACTAACGATTGTTCTAACGAAATATTTGTGACAAACGATTTTTTTTTTTTTTTTTTTTTTTAAAGTTTACTCTTAAAATTTCTTTTGAAGCTTACGATATATTAAAATAAAGCCAAAGCTTAGAAAAAAGAATTTTTAAACTTATCTTTTAGAGCGTTATTTAAAAATATATATATCTAAATATATTGGATGTTTTGTGTTCTTTCGCGGAATAGAAGTTCCGTAATTGAATAATTTTTTGATTGCACAAATTAAAATAGCTCATTATAAATCAATTTTATCTTACAATAGTTTCAGTTTTGAAGAAATATCCATAGGCCTAATCCATGTCATCAGACATTTTTTTCTTCTCGCTTACAACTCTCTCTCGTTAGATACATATTCGGTGAAACGCTAGCAGCACCACCTGTCGTGAACGTAAGAATTTTACACAGCTACAGAAAATATATATGCGGTTGAGTTCATTGTATCAATTTAGCTCACTTTTTTGTTGATGTTACATAACCATTAAAATATTTTAACTACATGTAAAATTCGTTTTCTTGGTATATTTTTATTTCCTTTAAGAAGAAAACACTTGTTACAAATTTGAAATTAACATAAAATGTATTTTTAAATTGTTTGGATTATCTCTTCAAAATTAAAATAAAATTTTTCGCTTCTTTAATGATATATTATGTTTATCTCGTTATGTTATAAGTTAAAAGATATTTGACGATTATCGAAATATGTTAGGTCGTCAAACTCTTCCTAAAAGTTTCGTTAATATACGTATGTGCATAACACATCAATCAATAACTCCTGAGATCAATACATTGAAAACAACATTTTTGCAATTTTTCTTTATTCATCAACATAACACCTGTTAATCACCTTTAGGTGATACACCGTTCCAACGCTTTTCCAAATCTTTTTCAAAAATTTTTCCTTTTGAAATCTTTTTTGTTGCGAGTAAATAGCGATAAACAGCTTTCTGAATCATCGACTCGTTGCTGTTTTTGTTCCATCGAAAGCAATCGCGGCACCCACTTGGAAAAAACCTTTTTCACTTCACTTCAAAAAACCTTTTTCAGTAAATACACTTCCATATGATATCTGTGTCAACTCAGCAATCTCACGGAGCTTCACTTTACGATCTTTCATTATAATTTTTGTCACTTCACTCACATTTTCCGGTGTAACGGCTTCCACAGGTCTACCCGAGCGTTCCGCGTCATTTGTGTCGGTACGACCACGTTTAAACTCGGCAAACCACCGACAAATCGTTGCTTTTGATGGACAAGAGTCCGGGTAACATTTTTCAATCCATTGTTTCGCTTGCACGGTGTTTTTACCCATTAAAAAACAATGTTTTATCAGAACACGAGAAACTCGGTTTTTTCCATTTTTTAAACAAACTACAAAACGACTTTACTCCAACCTCGATAACTCAGCTGTTTCTGGTCCGATCGACTTAAAATTTTGACACGTTTCAAGCAAAGGTTCGTACTCTAGAAAGACCTGGTTACTGGTTTACTACGAGCGCCATCTTTGGGTTAGTCTCGGGAGTTATTGATTGATGTGTTATATGTAGTTCATGTATATATATGTATGTATGTATGTAGTTCAGTTAAATATTTAACTACTATCAATGGTTTCTAGATATTCTATTGTTTGGGGAAAAAAGGTTTTTAAAAAGTTTGTTATGATACATGTTATTATTATTATCTATTATAACGAATAAAAGTCGCATGCAAAAGATTGCTGTGTGAGACGCTTATCACGTGACCTAAGGCTTAATAATCCAGAAATCTGTTCTACCATCCTTATTCGATGTTATTCATATTTAGCCTAAATTTAGAAAAATACGCGCTACGTTGTTACGCTGGTACCAAATGTCATGCATGGATTTCTTATTAGTGATCTCAATAATTAATTTTTAAAATATGTTTTTATTTGAAAAATGCTTCTGTAATGCCTTTTTTTAAAAAAAAATTTCGTTTCCTATTAATATTAAGTACAATCGCAACTGATTTTTTGCATCGCACTTGGAAGCAAACGAGGGCTATTGGGGACGAACCATTTAATTTTGAGCTATGGTCAAGTGACAAGGGCGACACCTGAGCTGTCACCTCCCCAACAAGAGGACTTGCAGCCTCGGCAGATTTAACGTGAATCAATTTTTACATGGCGGGTATTTAGTGACTTCAAAACTCGAATCCACGACTCGGTGGAACTACACAGGCTGCGATTTCGCGACCATGACCGCGAAGTTACCTACAATCGCTTGAGGAAAAGAGAAGGGGATATCCTTAATGACTTCTGAAATTCTTATCACAATAGAATAAAATTGTTATCAATATTAGGGTGATCAAATGAAACTAAAACACATTTGTTAATGCGTAATTAGTAATTTAATTAACATTTTTATTTACTTCTGAAATAGTTATCTTTATCGGAGTCATTTTTCAATGTATCTGATTTCCCATATTTATAACACGCCAAAATTTATTATGTTTTTGGATTTCTTATTTCATAAAACCCTTAATTCCAAAAATTCCATGCAATTCTCTCCTATAGTTCAAAAAAAAAATTTAAAGACAAAATTTCGATCGAAAATCGTGAAATGTTAAAGGACTATATATTAAATCATTAATCTTGACTACCGATCCATGTATCACGTGGTGTTAAAAAAAGGGGGGGGGTATTATAAATCATTTGTGTGAAGCAATCTGGTACATGGAACCCCCAAGACAGTTTCCCCTTAATATCAGTCGAATTATATTGGGGAAATATATTTCGACTTTGAATGAAATTTGTGGAACAAAGGCTATTTGAACCATTCTTTACCCAATCCTGCAACAACAATAAAAGTCGAATTCTATAATTTAAATAAATCCCTTTTAAAAGTTAATTAGCCACGTTAATTAATTAAGTCGACTTAGTAAGCCATTGATATCAAACTTTGAGTTCTTTTGAGCCACAATTACAAGTTAATAGTGATACCAATTCCATCTGCGGTGAAAGTAACGAATGTAATGGATGCCCCCTGCTTTTGACGGTTGTGCTTATCCATTGCAAAATTCAGGACGTCGTATAAACAACGAATTGACATTTTATCAAACTAATAAAAAATATAACGAATCGACGTTTCGTAAAACTGATCAAATTATAAACAGGTATCTTTTTACTAATTTATTAATAAAATAAGATTTTTTTTAACTGCCTTTTTATAATAAAAATATATATGCGTTACTTCTGTTCATAGCTGAATAGGGTCATTGAATGGATTTTGGAAGTTTATTTTGCTTTAATTTACTCGTAATCCCTTTTTTTTTTTTTTTAATTATGTGCTAATATGTTATTTTTGTGAGAAAAGGGCGATTGCATTCGTAGCAAAAATAAATAAATAAATGCGCGAGTTTAAAATAAAGGATACATGATATTAGGTTCAAAAGACTGACATCATAATACATTATAATTGCAATAATTACATTTCATTTGATTAAAGTATATTTGCATTGCTAAGATGTATTTAATTTAATATTTCATCGTTTGATTTTATTTTTATATTCGAACAGATTATTCTTGTCCATTTTAATAATTTATCGTTAGCTCTTATTTTAATATTTAATTTAATAATTGATTTCTAAAGGCAGAATCGTGTTTTTGTTGTTGTTAGCATTGGCAAAGTTTTTTGTACTTTAGAATGTTTTGCTTTAGAAAATAAAAATGCATTAAGAATTTGAAGATGGTATTTTCTTTCATTGATGATAATTGCTTCTGGGAATCCTGGGGATTGGAAGTACGCTTACTTTCACTAATTAATATTCATTTCGAATTATTATTCTCTTTCGAGAAATTAACAAGAAAAAAATTCCAGCACAAGCTAAAATGAAAAAAGCAAAGCCAATTTCTTTCTTTTTTTCTTTTCTTTTTTTTTTTTTTTTTTTGTTAATTTGTTCATTTTTGTAGTAAACTTTGTGCTTCATATTATTTTAAATGTTGATACACAATGCTTAAGCTAACAACAAATGTACTCATAAAGGTTGAAATTAAATCAGGGCATTAGCATTATACAATTCATAATGACAATAAAATCAATGTTTTCTCTGCTCCCTTTCTTAGATTTAAAATGCATTTTAACAAATTGTTCCGCAGAACCTTTGAAACGTATAATTATATGCATTGATTCATTTTTCCTTCTGTAAAATACTATTTTTATGTTTCATTGTAACCAACACATAGTGATATCTTGGTTACAATGAAACATAAAAATAGTAAACACATAGTGATATCTTTAATCTATACGACAGTGCTGGTTTCTTCCTATACAACAAAAACTTTCCTTATCCCCACCAAATTACAATGATACAACATTTTTAAGAGAGAGAATTCTACTTTGCGCTTTTTTTTGCAATTTAAATTTAATTTTTTAGTGAACATATGGTAAATTAACTTTTTAATTTGTTATTTTGAGAATACCACTAAATTTCAGGGAGTTCACAGTCTTGTGAATGACTATATACGTAATATACAGATCAATAATATGTTAGGTGAGAGAAAGAATTTTTTTCAACTTTTGTTCGGAATCGAAGAGTGACTCATTTAATCTGGAAGATAATACTAGATGACATGCAACTGAACAAATCGTATTTGAAATATGTGAAAAATTTTAATGCTTCTGAAAAATTTATGTATTTAGCAAAACCACTAATTTGTATTTATTATTAGAGCAGTTTTTGTTTTAAATCTATATCCTGAAGCTAACCCCCGTCTCTGTTTCTTTAGGATAATAACAAGTTTCTAAATCTCACATCAGATGCAAGAAATTTATTTTGCTCCACAATTATTGTCACGTTCCGTTTCCTTTTCTCCAAATTAATCAGTTTAAATTAGATCAGTTAAAAGACAACAATAACATATAAAACTAACGTGTACACGAAGCAACAAACACAGATAATAAACTATAATTTAAACAGAATATTTAAATATATGATCCGTAGTGTCTCTGTTTGACTCACCATCTGAATAAAGTATCACTTTGTTTTTTGCTTGCAAATTACTGTTCCTTTTCCTAGAGCTTTCATTAAAGGTAGTAATGTGTTCATAGAATGAGCAATAATAAATATTTCAGCAAATACGAGGCTGTATGGTTTGTAAAATTTTAATTAATACTAAGAATTACCAAGATATCTAGATAAAATTGATTCTACATTTTTAATAGATCTTTACATACACAATATTGTAAATAACAAACTGATACTGATTTTTTTTTTCTGGTTTCAGTTGAACCATAGATAGAAGTAGCCCTTATACTTAAAATTATTTATCTATGTTGTAGGTTTGAATATGACTATTAAAAACACTGAAGATTCCTATGGTTTAGTTACACAACTTCTACATTGGATAGTTGGAGTTATGATAGTGTCAATGATTATAGTTGGTTTTTCTATGCAAAACATAGAAGATCCTGTTGTAAAACAGCAAATTTACGCCTCCCACAAGGCTATAGGCGTGATGGTATTATTACTAGTATCCATAAGATTACTATGGCGTTTAATTAATCAATATCGTAACATTTTAATTATTATTAAAAGTAATTAAAATAGAAACTTAATTTTTATTTTTGTCTGCATAGTAATCATTTCTCTCAGCATTTCCTGACCTTTCGAAGGCTGGAATGCCATTATTATATATTTCAGAGCCATAGCCAAACTTACTGGATATGCTTCAGCAGAAGAATGTTGCGAATAGTTCGAGCGGTTATAATTCATGTATCCGGATTTATCATATTATACACTTAATGTTTACAAACAGTCAGATGAAATGTAATTTTTAATTTTATTATACAAATTTATAAAATACAGTCATTAAATTATAGATGAAATATTGAGCACACATTGTAAACAAACGATTGATGCAAGCAGAAACGAATGGTATATTGAAACACTCCACTTTCTACACGATAGGAAAAAGAATGAATACAATATTAATAATAGAGTACTTTATGACGTGTAAGCTGTACTGCATTCCCCCTCCAACTAATGCTTTGGAAACTTTTATGTGATGTTGCTTGAATTGAAAGTATCTCCCAAAAATGAAGTGTGACTTATACAGATTAAATCAGAATTACTAAATGCAGAGAATTTGCTTGAAGAATAGCATTTACACCCAGCGGAGTAATTAATACTGAGGTGACGTGAGACATTTGTATCATTCTTGGACTGAGTAAGGAGTTTTAAGAATGAATATTGAGAGAATTTACAAAAGGTCAAGGAATCAAACCCTCATCTGTAAATTTTCTAAGGAATCGAACACGTATGGTTCGATAAGATAAATGTTAAGCTATTATACTGAACGTTGAACCAGATGTGTATAGGAACCTTTGACATAGAGTGATATATTCAATTTTCAAAAACAAACGATTTAATCTTAATGCGATACTTTTTTAAACTATTATCTATTCAACTTTTAAAAGCAAACGATTTAAACTTAAAGTGATACTTTTTTCAATATTCTTTATTAAGATATATATATTTTTAAATGTTTACGTTGACGTTGATGTTCCATGGGCGCCCCGAACGCGGAGCGCTTCTTTTAAATGTTTAAAGTTGTTACAAAGAAATAAAATTATGCTATCGGCAACACCAGATCATATTTTTGTTTTTTAGAAAATTTACTGGCAACGAACATAAAAATAGAATTGAGTTGGGTTCCAAGATGTTAAAACGAATGTTGAATTCGTGCTTGTGGAAATTGTGTGTATAATTCATGTATGAAAAGATGTGCGCAAATAAATGTGATGTCCTGAAAACAAGTCATCTTTATTAATAGTCTGCAATACAATACGATAGATATATTAGGCTGGGGATTAAATTTTGATTATTCATACATCTGATTGAAATAACTTAACATTAAAGTAATAGATCGGAATAAAATCACATTGGTTATCATCCCTGTGTGACTTTCTATTCATTAGATTATTATTTAGTGACTATTAAAACAATTAGTTATGGAAAAAAAGGAAATAATAAAGGAGCGTTACAAATTCTGTCTCTGAAAAAAGTGTTCTTGATTTGGTTCCTCTTCTGTAAACATAACTCTAAGATAGTTTTTATATGCTTTTGGTTTTTCTCAAATCCGCTACGTTTCAGACTCATGACACGGAACAGGTTTGCTGTCCAGGGGCTTCCTTAACACGAGCCATTAAAAGCTTCTCTATGAAGTAATGTAACTTTTTATTATTCTCGTACTGAGGGTCACCGAGTTCGCGAAATCCTTCTTTTGTTGCAACAATGAAACGTTGGTTTAGTGTTAAGAACAGAAGAGCCAGTAATGCTATGTTTATGACTTCTTTTTCTTTTCTTTTTTATTTGCAGTGTTTGGATTATTATGTTTGTTATTATTCATTGTTGAGATGTTGAAAATTTTTAGGTTAGGGCCAATTTACACAGCAGACATTAATAAAATTATTGAGTAATAGTAACAATACCAGGTTTAGATGAGCTAGTAAGACGAAAAAACTAATGTTTTTCGAAATAAAATTTGTATTTAATTTTAAAGCAGCAAAAAGCTGAATTCTTGAAAACCTTTCACAACTTGTGACGAGAAAAACATTATACATATATACTTACTTGTTTATATATATATATATATATATATATATGTGTGTGTGTGTGTGTGTGTGTACAGTTAACATCTGTAACAATGTGTATTCTCTCCCCCTTCCTAATTCATTAGAAGAATACATTTCTCCGAAGAACACGTATAAAACTATTACTGTAAAATAATCGATTTGCTAATAAACGAATATCAGATTCAAACACATTTCATGATTTTTTAATTCATCTGAATATTATAAAAAAGGCACGTACAAAAATGCAATGAATTTAACTCCTTTTTTCAATCTTATGCATATAATTTTCTTGTGTGTATGAATACTTTGTTTAAAATTTTTGTTAGATATCAAATATCTAAATTAGCTGAAGCAATATTTCATGTTCTAAAAGAGTTACACAGACTCGTTTGCTCAGTTAATTTATTTATCAGGGCATTTTCGAAGTAAAATTATTAGTTTCCATTTATTCCTTCTGTTCCATCATTTTCAAATGTATTTTTTGCGGAATAAAAACTAAATCTAATTTTAGACTATCTTAGAAACGATTGTCGATTCAGCTCTTCTTATAACTGTTCAGAAACTAAAAACGTTTTTAACTATCCGTTTGCGTGGGGTTTTAATCTAATAATATTAAAGACGATTCTTATTGATTTCTCTTAGCGAATTTCGAGCATGTATGGAACCAAGAGTAATAAATAGTATTTATTGAGGAATTAATTAAAAGTGGTTGATCCATATTTTCAATCACGTCAGATAAAGTGGATATATGCTGACAAATGTAAAGTCTGTTTCCTTGCGTTCAACGAGATGTGTTTAGTTTCAATCAACTATAGTCATCGCTACTTAAGTAATGTTAGCTACTTAAGTAGCTTATCTCCCTTTTCCTCGAAACTGTTCAAAGAAAAAATTCCATTCCTACCTCAATTATTTCTCAGTGCAGAAACATCCGTTTGAGCCTTTCTGGAACTACGATTCTTCACGAGATTCACACAGGATCAGATTTGGTGAGAAACCATTCTTTTCTAGGTTAATTATTGTTTTATAACCTTAAGATATCTGATCCGGCGTCAAAAAAGCACTCGAGAATGGTATTTGTTCTTTTTCTCCCCTTCCAGACATAAATCATTCAACTTGGGTGTCACGCAATGACACAGAGCCCAACTGGGGTGCCATGACCATTACTACTAACCCAACTTAGAGCGTTTGGGATTTATGTGTAGCCTGCCTGGTCGTCTATCTTGGAGGTTGTTAAAGAGACAACGGTGTTCGGTTTTGTTAGCGATACCAGACAGGTACATTCCGTGAAAGGATTTATATGCATCCCATTGTAAAAGAATTAAAGATCAGGGCACAGGAGGGGAAGAGAAACGAGGGTCAAGGAGATAGAAGGCTTAAGTTTCGAGTATCCATCTCAGCCAATGGGATTTGGGATAAGTTTGTGCTTTTTGTGAATGGAGAGACGGAGTAGCATCTCTTCTTTCCTATCGTAGTACTCGTAAAGAGCAGCATTGTAGAATCACTTGTAGTTATCATTTGATGGTATTCATATACAGAGTAATTGCAGAATCATCTTATTCAGGAATCACTATATTTCTAAGGAAAGGTAAGATTCTAAAGTTAGCATATTTATCTTAGCTGAAAGGTAAAATTAATGAATAAAAAAAATGCAAGTTTTCTTTTAAGTTGTATGTTTACTACAAGAACACTTAACTATATAGAAGAAAATTTTCTTTGTCATTATTGATTGCTGATAGCATTGAAGTATATAAATAATCACAGGCACTATAGTACATTTTTAAAATAAAAATATAGAATACCGGATTTTGATGCTGTGCAGCATATACCGAAAATATTAAATTAAAATCGATAATAATTGCTCAGTAAGAAATTTTGAGTGTTAAGCGTTATTAAAAATCTTATCTTAAATATATGAATCGTAACTTTTAATGCATGTATTTTGAGATATTTATATATCACTTTGTACATCTAATCATTTTACAAGTTGTTTGTTAAAAAGATACATAATTATTTTAATGGTCATACTTATTTATTGATATATATATATATATATATATATATATATATATATATATATATATATATATATATATATTTTTGTGTTTTTTTTGTGTGTGTGTGTATTAATAAAAACATGCGACATACGCATGAATGTATAACATTGATAAAAAATTTTACTGGAAAATTTTTATATATCATGATAGTGTTGAAAAGAGAGCAGACAAATTCAGACCATTATTTTATTCCCCTCCGGTACCTTATATAAGAAAATTGTGCATTTAAAAAGAGAATTTCTCCAAAAATTAATTCCCAAAAGGCAAAAAATTTGGCATATTATTTAAATTTGCTGGTCTTCAGCATGGACAAATAAATTGTAAATATTGAATTCTTTTACTTTCTTCAAGCCTTTGAATTTGCAATTTAATTTACATGTATAAATGAACTCTACATTCCTTACATTCGTGAAAGCTAACTGTATGATTTACGTCAATTTAGAAAATGCACGTCATAGCTGGTTGATATCTCCAACAGAACATTAACAGAGAGTTCTAATTATTTTAATAACGGAACTGATCAAGTTATCAAGTGGCCGAAATAAGCTCATTAAAACTTTGCAATTGCAAAGGAAATCACATTCAAAAACTAGAAGCTGACTTTTTAATGTAGTGAGTAGTAACTTCTGCCTCAGGCCTCCTTTAGTGATCAGATTATAAGAATTTTTAAGTATCTTATCATCTGATTAAAAAAAAAGTCAACAAGTAAATGTTTTAGCTGAAGTATGTTTTTCGTTTTATTACTGTGGATTATTTTAATAAAATAAATTTAATTTTGCACTCTCGCGGGAATGCATGATATACTTGAATTTAAAAAAGCGCACTTCAGAATTAAAATTTCTCAAATTTAACGCGTAAGTATAATTTATTATGAGACTAGTAGGGAAACGTTTGAAAATAATTATTTTATATCGTACATTGTAATTGGTTAATATCTTGACGAGTTCTGATTATTTTAACATCGGACTTGATCAAACTTTAACGTCGTAATCGCAAATAAAATTACATCAAAATATTGAATTTTGAGTTTTATGTGTATTGAATATTGTAACATCTGTATAATTGTAAAGCCTTTCAATGATCAGATGATAAGTTTTAAAAATATTTATCATTTAATAAATAGTAACTTTAAATGAGAATGTTTCAGATAAAGTACGTTTTTCGTTTAATTTCTGTGAATAATTTTAATAAAACAAATATTTATTTCAGCGCTCATGTGCTTGAGGTAATTTAATTTTAAAAAATGGCATTTCAAAAATAAAAGTTCTCAGCTTTAATACGTAAGTGCAATTTATTATGTAGATTAATAGAAAAGTATTTGAATACAATAATTTTATGTTGCAGTAGTTTAAGTTTAATCTGAGTTCATCAGGTTAGTTGTATGTTTGGTTGTATAAATTTCCAGTATTGAACCCTCCTGGGGGCCAAGCATAAGGTTGAGGTATTAAGGTTTTTTTTTAAGTAAAAACAAATTAAAATTAAAACTCAAGATAGAACAAAATAAAATTTGACAAAATTATATGTATACAGTAAACTCAATGTCGTGAAAAAATTAAAAATATTTGGTTGGAGAAAATCTCCAACCTAATCAATTAAAAAAAGACTATTTGATTCAAAATATTTAAACCGAACAGAGTTAAAAGCAAAGCGTTAAGTCAAGATGTGTCTCACAGTCTAAAGATAAACACATTGATTACACATAAGGGAATTTTCTGCCAGCAAAAAGTGTCTTTGTGTCAATCTCGCGTATTCAATTCGTAGACGTGACAAAGACGTCTTGCCTTCTACCGGAAAATGATTTCCAATGGATTTTACATGTTGCAGTTTATTACCTAATTTCCGATTCCTTTGATCCTGCCAGTAGTCATGAATAACTGGTTTAATGTATTTTAAGTTATGTCAGGATGGAATGATGAGAGATATTGTACTGCATGTAGATTTAGCTACACTATCTACTGTCTTATTGCCCTTGATACTCACGTGGGAAGGTATGCAACAAAAAAAATCAACTTGATGTTTTCTGACTTTAAGTTATGAATATTTTTAATGTATCAATGATTAATGGGTGAGATGAATTAATTGATGGATTTAAAGATTCCGATACACTCACGAAAGAAGACATTAAAATTTTCTTTGTATCGACTGTAAAAACAGACCATGAAGGGTGAAGTTGAAAATCATGAAAGGGGCTGTCAATCAAATAAGAGGCATCAACGTGACTCATTTACTTAGAACCGCCAGTGCGGATGGGAATAAAATTAGTATATTGTTCTGAAAAAGTAATTAAAAAGCTGTACGTAAATATTTTGTGCTGTCTCCGATTTCTTAAAATTCTTTAAAGGACTTTTAAAATCAAACTCTGTTCTTTCCATGGGGAAACCTCTCGTTTTTTTTTTTCTTGACAGAGACGTTAGAAAACCCATAGTCCTCGATTAATATTTGTACTCTTCTATGAAATAGAGGTAAGGAGTATTTTTTTTCCATATGAAAACTGTCTAAGAATAAACCTTTTTTCGAAAACACAAGAACTTTGGTGATGAAAAAGTTCTAATAGGACATTGAAGGGATAAAGTTGTCTCCTTAAAATTAAGGAAATTTCAAAGAGGTTGCAGCGACTCTCCTCTGCGACAGCGCCAGAAGTTTAAACGTCTTGCTAACTAGCCATTGAGAACGTCTTTTCAGTCTAGTTGGTAGAGGCACAGCAAAAAGCGACTGGTCAAATTTTCTTCGGACTCACTGGACCAGGGCTCGACACAACAGCGGCACTCAAGGTCCAAGGTCACCACCAACTAACTCTCTCCCCCTCCACAGCGCACGGGGTAGAATAACATCCCCCGATGTTTCTTCCAGCGCCGAAAGGTCCATATATAAGCTTTGGAAATGAGATGTTCGGAATGCTCCGGAACGAAGTCGTATTGCAGCATGGTGTACAGTGTTAAATTCACGCAATTTCGGTTTTCTGATTCTGAGCGCAACTTTTCGAGTTATTTTGATGATATGAATGAATGGTATATTCGTAATAGCGAAGTGCGATTAGAGTCCCATGAAGTATGCCATAAAACCTTTAAAATACTCATTGATTTTTCCCATTATTTGCGAAGATAAAAACACGAGAACGAAATGTTAGTTTCTTATAAAAAATCAGATGTAAAAACTGAACCTTATTTGCTATGTTAATTAAAACGTTGTTAATAATAAATTTCTGGAGTAGGGCGAAGTCTGCTTTATTTACAGACATGTACACATGAAGTTCTTACCAAAGAGAAGTAAAATCCATTTTCATTTGTTCAATTTGTAATTTTGTAAATATTCTGTTGGAATTGCCATTTTGTACTATTCATTTTCTTTCCCCATTCCTGAAATTTGGAGGTTTTCAACATATATAGAAACTTTCACAAATTGTGTAATATTTGAAATGATGTTATAAATTTTAATAATGAATAATGTGACACTTAAAACACTACCTTGAGATGCTCCTTCTTCTTGAATAAAATCCTTCGATAAAGTTATGACGTAGAGCTATTCGTGATTCTCTCTTCACTAACCTCAGGGACATTTTATAATTTGAATCGTACAAAATTACAATTCTTTGCCAACCAAAATGATATGTGATTAGATAAATTAGATGAACATAAGAAGTGTAATATAAGTAAAATATCGAATAAGTAAAATAAGTGATAAGTTAATTAGAATTGAAAGAAAATAGAAGATAACCTCAAGTTGATTGATGCGTATATGGAAGGGAGTTTACTATCATTGTGAAATGCTTGAATTAAAATGAATGATTTTGTAAGCTATTACTAGAATACAAACTAAGACTAATTGAATTAAGAGGGATTCGAGGGAATTATTGATTCGATCTCCTATTGTATCAAAAAGGCTGTCTTAGAATGATATGGATTATTTTTCTTGTGTGTGTTATATATAATTAATTTTTTAAAGTTTTCATATAGTATATTGTTGAAAATTGTACAATGAAGTAATGGTATCCTCATCATTTCATCTGATTGGTAAGTGACGGTGGCAGTAGCCAGAAGTTCCACTATATAAATTTGGAACATAAATTTTACAAAGTAAATACATTGCATATATGTTTTTATTTATATTCATTATTCCTCGTTTTAAATTTTAGGTTAAACACTTGAAACCTATTACTCAGTGATGTGACGTTGGAAATATTTTAGCGTGGCTTAAGTAAAATCTTGATGGCATAAACATCGAGCACTGATTCACACCTTTTCAGTTCAAACATCATCTAAGTTAGATTTCTGATAGGTCAACAGAAATATAACAGAAAATAATCAAATTTTTGTAGTAGAGAACAGAAAATTAATATTGAAAAGCTGAATCCGAATTTGGAACATTTTTCGAATATAAAAATATCCCAGCTTTTAAGTAAGTTTGTGTGGCCGTAATGCATTGTACAGAAATTTTTGAAATTAGAAGAATAGATAAATATACGCCACTCTCACCGTATTATGTTGAGTGAAAAATCAATTTCCCATCACAGTTAGGATTGTAATGGTATATAAGGAAAATATATAGTAGAAATTGATAGCGTAATGAAATTAATTGTTCTCTAAAAGCTATTCAACTAATGAAATCAAAACATGTTATCAATACAGGAAATCTTTGCATTTGAAAAAAAAAAAAAAAAAAAAAAAATATGTAAAAATATTGGATCATGTTCTTTAATATCAGAAGACAAGAAATTTAATAGTTTTTGCTCATTTCCTTTCAGATTCCGAGTTGACCAGTTATGCACGTCTCTCCCTGGACTTTCCTCCTGCTGCTGAGTCCGGTCCTGAGCACGCCGACCACCCGCCTTCCCGAGTTATTGAACGGACGGGGGCTGTCCCAGCTGAGCAGCCCCGGCCTGGAACTCATCCGACAACTGCTGCGGGAGCTACACGAGTGCCGCTCCTCAAAAGCACCTGCAATGAGAAAGGTGATACTGACCAACAAAACGGTTACATGTAACGACGGATCACCAGCAGGGTGAGGCTTGCTTTCTGTTTGTTAATTTTAAGATTAAAGTAACAACTCTGTCCTCTTTTCGAAAAAAAAAAAGGAAAGAGAAAATATTTCTGGAAACTAGAAAAACATACTCAAATGAGGGGGAAACTTGCAAAAAATTTCAGCTTAACTTTTCCATTTATAACAAAGCAATCTGCAAAATTGCTATTATGCTATCATTTATATAGACTTAAGTAAATAAATTAAAATATTTTGAAAAGAAAACCAATGACTCGGTTAAATTCATTACTCTTAATATAGGCATAGTTTCCCTTCAACTCCTGAATTCGTGCGATCGTATCTACTTGCAAGAATAACTGTAACAAATTTTTTATTTTATCATATTCCCAGAAAAGTTATTCTGCAAACCTGTGTAATTGATTACAGAATATTTTAAGTGACGTTATTATTTGGGTAGAGGAGGGGGAAACTGTTTAAATGCTGATTAGAACAACACTTTCAAAAAATCGATTTGTAATTTAATCCAAAGGCTCTGAACTTTCGTTTATTGTCCTCTTCTCTCCTACAAAATGAGGTACTTTGTTTATCTTGGCCGAAGAATTCAAAACACAACACAAAAGAAAATTTTTATAAAACAACATCGATGCGATTTAAGTATAGTGTATTCCGCATAAAAACACCCCAAACAGCTGTTTGAGGAAACCAATTTAAATAACTCTCAGATTCTCTTTTCTTCTCGAGACAGAGACAAAGTATTCGAATTTCGAAGCAATTTGTTTCCCTCTTTCAAGATGGCTGACATCTCACTTTTATCGTCAGGGTGCATTTGTCCCCATCAAAGCCTGAGTTAACACCGCTGTGTTTTTCTGAATTCTGTGCTTTTTCGCTCCCTAAAAGAAAGACATCAACCTTTCATTGTACCTACAACTGTTGGTGAATTTTCTAGATCGCTTGGCAAGATCTGAGATAATGCCAATTCAAAAACAATCGAACTGTTGTATGCAGTGTCTTACAAACGCATTCAAACCCAATTCCAAGGCATAGACAGTCTCGGCTTTAAATACCTCCATAGGGCGAGCAATATTCTACCTCTGATGCTCATTCCTTGAAAAAAGGAGAGAATATTCCAGAAAGCATTTTAAACATGTTATTAAATAACAATTGAAATTGCGTCGGTCTATCTTTGACTGGTATACATGTGCATGTATGAAATTATTAATGAGAGCATGGTGATGACGATATGAGAAACAATATTCTATTATTTCTTCCTTAATATTATTAAAAAATTCATTCAGGTTAAGAACAAAAAGTATGCCAATCTAAGTGAGCCCTATGATTGTATCTTAAAGATGCATCTTATTTCGGGTAAATTATACCTAGTATAACAAATTTGCTTAAACTTTTGGCGAAAAATTAAATGTATATGCCACAATAAGAAATTCATTTCACGATACATTTGCTGTAGTATATACATCTCGATACTTTTTTATATGTAAGAAATCCAGAAAAATATAAATATATGCCACTTTTTTTTCCAAATAGCACAATTCAAAAGACATACTTTTGTATTTTTTCTTGTTGTTGCATCAGTTGGGTTGACTCAACGTAGCAAAAAAAAAAAAGAAAAAAAATTATATTTCCCAAAATTAGCGTCATTTTACAATTGCTGTTTTAAATTGCTAGGCTTTAATACGGCATTTATTTATTTATTTTTATAAAAAAAAAAAGCAGTTTAGATATCAAGAAACTGATATAAACCGATAATTTTCAACTGTTGCAACAGAATAGCTTATGATTTCGATATTAGTACACATTTTTTGGAAAATTAGAAATTATAAAAGCTTATGAAAATATTTTTAGTTAATTTTATTGAAGAATTTACTAAATCATACATTCCCCATTTCTTGAAAATGCCGTACTTACCCTTTGCGTATAACAAGTTAATAGTCTGACGTAACTTTCCCCCTTTGATCAACTTTTGATGGCATGAACACTGCATTAAGCTTTATTTTAAAAATAATATCTATTTTTATATAAATTCAGTTGTCGTAGATGAAACAGATAATTTTCTTTCCATATAGAAACTTATTCCCATCGCATAAATCGGAGCTCTTAATAAAGGACAAAACGTTAATATATTTGCTTACGTCCGTCAAACACTAAAATTGCTATTGCAGTTAATCTTTGATGGAAGCGATTTAAACTCGCTCCACTCGTTCGCTACGACGTTTTTATTTATGTTCTAGAAGATTTTATTAAATAAAATTCATATTTCAGATACAGGAAAAAACTTCGTTGTTTCAAAAGCATTTATAAACTTGGAATGCCCTAAAAATGTACATTTTGATTTTCGGAAGGACTTAACAATTAGACTGAAAAACATGGTTCAAATACTTATTTACAAAATTAGCTTTAATCGCCTATTATATCAGGAAGAACTCTTGCGTTCCTTATAAGCGTAATTGCATTCCCATCCATTCAAAACTGCAAAGAAATTCATCTATTAAGTAAATTTTCATTCTGTGTACTGTTTTGTTTCCTCAAATCAAATTATGTTATCTAAAATATATATATCTGTCCTGCTTTATGTTATCTCAAATTCATTTTGAGATAATTATAGTTAAATACACAATTAATTTAACATTACAAAATGAGTTAATGCAGTATACGCTCGAATGAATGTTTTATATATATATATATACGTGTGTGTATATGATGGGGTTTTTCATGTCCAATTTTGGGTATGTCAATTGCCATGTTAGCCAAAAATACTGCTCGTAATAAGTTGGCGAAAAATAAAACAGAACTTGGCGTCCAGATGCTGTACGCATGTAGGCCAAATACATTATTGAAATTTTAAATAGTCTTAACTTATAATTTCGTTTTTAATTTTGCAACGAAAGCTTTTCTGAAACCATATTTAAAATATTTCAACTTGATATCACCATAACAAAGTTAACGGACGGAGCTTTTTAATAAACATTGTATGCTTGTTAAAAGATTTGAATTTCATTTGTGTGTTTTCTTCTAAATTAAAATTCATAAAGACATTTAAAATTCAAACAGACTTATTTTACTTCAAAGTTAAGCTAATTTTAGTGATTACAAAAAAAAAGTCTTTTAACTATAGACTTGTCATTAATTTTGGTTTCATCCTTACAATCGCCTGTTCTTTCATGGATCGACAAAGTCTGATGTAGATTTTGCTAAATGCCGAATTCAAATGAGGCCAAATTTAGATCCAACGTAAGAGAAATATGTATGCAAATTTTACAATAATAAATCAATGTTTATATAACATTTTTATTTACATTATATTTGCTGTGTTTCCATCTAACATTTGTCTTATTTTAAGCATTCACAAAGAGTATATCATGCTATAGTCTACTTTCTGTTTATAATTTTTTAAGCCAAAACATAACTTCATGTATTTGAAAATATATATATATATATATAAGAAATCTATATTTTAGCATATTGGCATAAGATTAACTTTCTTGAATAAATGTTGATAGTGTCAATATTATAATTTTATTTACCGTCTCGATTCATAATCATTCGACAACGACTCATATTCGTTTATGCTTCATGGGTTTCATTAGTTAGGGTACTTTTTAATTATTCTCTTTCTTTTCTTTTAAATTGTTGTATTGAATCAAATGTTTTCTAAGATTTATTATACGTCAAAGGAGATTTGAAGAAAAATAGCGAATAATGTAATTTACAATATTGCGTTAATTATGCTTTACCCATGTAATCTAAGATTGAGACTCCGCTCAACCTGAAAACTGCTGACTGATCTATCTGATTCAGGGCCGTCGAGCCTCGATGTGGGGGAAAGAAAAATTACCATGTAACACTTTCTCTAAAAGTCATCAGCAGAGACTAAAAAAATTTCTTATCAGCATTTAAACACCTCTTCTGAAGTTCTTAAGTTCCTTGTTGGTTTAAGATTTCATCGGACTGGGTTTCTTTGTTATTTCCAAGGCCTGACCCCAGTTGGGGACGTTCAAATAAGACGATAATTGATCAGTGCTGTCCATCTTTCATTAATTACCGCACGCGAAACCGTATATCCCATTCACTTTCTTTATTCAACAAACGAACCGCTTGGCACTCGACTGTTGGGAAGATCTTCAACAACGGAGGCTGCCAAATTCTTTCTTCTCTTCCCCATAGCTGAAAGCAGGAATGTTCCTGTGTCGAAAATCCGAGGAGACAAGACAAATAAAACCACGCATTTCCTTTATCTTTGTCGGAAAAGATAAACACTGGTCATACAGTTTTCAGAGTTTTTATTACGTTATGATTAATATCGTGTTGTATTTGGGTTGCATTATTCCAAATAGTTTAGTCGAAGGTTTGACCAAATCCACGAGACCGAAAATCTTCAAAATAATCATATAAAAGACGAGGAGATTTAATTTAATTTTTTCTATCAAGCCCCATACAATTTGAAAGATGTTGGGAGATTCGTGGATGAAATGACAATTTGTGCAGATCGAATAGGCTTTCTACCCACTGTCAAAAATGAATATTTTTAGTGTGTCTCTTTGTAAGTTTATGTAGTAGAATCATGTAATATATTTTCAGTGACTGATCGCATTCTGCTGAATCACTGTCAAGTGATGAGGCCGATGTACCTGATCACTTTTCAAACTTGCACTCCACGTTACAGTAGAAATTTTAGACACATTTGAGTTTAACGAGCAGCAATCAACATTGTTCCAGATGATGACCTTCGGTTGAATCGAGACTAGATTTCTTTTTGTCTTAATATCTTTGAAACTAAGTTTTACATTTTCCAAAACAAAAACTCGCTATTTTTTTCAGTGTTCTCAATTTAACTGAGTCTCAAATCCCACTTGATACGATGTGGAATTTCGGCATGTGTCTCGTCATTTGAATGTCATACAAAATGATTATATTATTCATTGTGTAAACCGTAAATGATGCCACTGTGTCAAAATATATCATTCATTTAATAAAAAAACTTACTCTTTTGAAAGTACTTCTTCGAGTACTCCTTTTTGAAAATAGAGATTCAGAGTTATATTTAAAGCAGCGGGTAGATCTATATTTAAACGTCGGAATCTGCATCAAATGTATTCAGTTCTATCTGCCATAACCGGCTTTTATCTTATAAGAAAGGATTTTATCATGTCATGATCTCTTAAGAGTTGGGAACCACTGTATTAAGTGGACAATATTCAATTAATGGTTTATTGAAAAGCGTCTTTCTCCTTCACTCTTTCTTTCAAACCGATCTGCGATAGTCCCTGTAGCCCATAGTCTGTCATTAGTGTGACATATATTGGGCTTTACTAGATCAAATCGATGGCGGAATCTCTGAACGGAGCGAGGCTTCCTCTGATTTTATTTCACGTCACAGCAGAACTGCCACCACCTAACTGTGAATGATGAATCCACGATCGTCCCACTTTCCCGAGTAATTACACGAGTGTGTGTGTGTGTGTGCAGTTATCCCGAAGAAAGATCGGAAGCGCGTCATTACAAATTAATCGTCTCGCCGAAAAGGGCGCCTTATTTATTTATCTCTGTGCCGACGAGAGATCGCGAGTTCCGATTAACTCCCAGAGATTCGCGTCCGAAGCAAAGCGGCCTCCGTAATAAGCCCGTGGCCCTGCGCGCAAAGAGAAAGGGGCTCTCTCCAAAATGCAGTAGGGTTTTTCCATATAAGCAGATCAGCCTCTGTGAAAAGCGGGGGGAATAACATAATTTTAAAAATTGATATCTATTTTTTTAAAACTACATTTGCAATTCAATGAAAAACGTTTAACTCGAAAGCGCATAACATGAAAAATCGGTTAACTCGAAATAAAAGGGCCGGCTCAACAAAAACTATTTGATTTCATACTCTTTTTTCTTTTTCTTTTTTTTTTTTTTGTCACGAAACAAAAATCGCTTAATACGAAAAGATTTTGCTTATAGGACTCATACTTTTTTGACTTATTCCTTTTTTCGTTGTACCGATCAAAATTAAAAATAGATTTCGAAGTTGTAAGTTTATCGTATATCTTTACACAGTTAGAGTGCTGCAACTGTTACAACATATCAGTTTGTTGGTTAGATGTGCATTCCAATGAATAAGACAATGGATGATGCCAAACAGTTTATCGACAATTTGATGCTGAAAAGGATCCCCTCCTCCTCCCAAATTAGATTTTCTTCGCAAAAACAATTTTTTTGAGCATTTCAACACTAAGCAATACCAAAAGGTATCAAAAATCTAAATTTAATAAAAAAAAAAGTAGCTATTACATAAATGTTAAAAGAACAAACATATATAGACATTAAACAGTTATTTAAAATTAAGAAAAGATCATTCAATATTAATTATTTTTAAGACACCGAGGATACACAGAGATAAAAAACGAAAATTGAAAATCCCTTAAAAATAAACCAAATTGAAATGAAACTATTTAATACTGCCACTGGATTAAGGACAGTGTATTCTACTTACACATATACAGAGTTATTTAAATTGAATAATCTGATTTTGAGATTCCATAAGTTCAAAAATAAATGACTCAGAAGGATAAGTAATTTATGAATACAGAGGAAAATTGTGGAAGTTTTCTGTTGTGAATAAAGGTGCCTCTCATATGTTCTTCATAAAACTGGTTCACGAAAGCTATTTTAGAAGCTTTCACGAAGCTATCTCGCAATTGGATCGGTCGCAATGGACCAGATGACTTGGATGTTACACAGCTCGCCCCCTAAGTCACTTGATATGGCACCGTGGAATTTCTTCCTTTGGGAGTTTGTAAAAGATAAAGAGTATGCGCTACGATTAAGCACAAATTTATATGAGCTTTACGAATTTCTGCTGCTGTAAAATCAATTGGCACTGACACTTTACAATGCGTTTGGCAAGAATTTACATATCGAATTGACACTATACTATTCCTTTACTATACTTCTATATTTTTCCTTGAGACTCATGTATTACTTATTATTCTGCGTCATTTATTTATGAAACTATAGCATTTTGAAATTAGATTATTCATTTTGAATATCCCTGCATTAACCTTCAACCTTCACAATCAGACTCAGCTTTAGAAAAAAGGTAAAACTAAAACACACGAGTCCTAGAGAATAATGTTCACATACAAAATTAGAAAAAGATTAGAAAATACCCCATATTTAAAAAACAAAATCTTTAGATAACCTAAATATCTGATAATGGATTGTATGACAGCAATACAAAAGAAGAAATGATTAAAAAAAAAAAAAATCTAATTTAAATAAGTAAAAAGAGAGTAACTCATACAAAGTTTAATCAACAATAAAGTAGCAATTTCGTTCAAAGATAAATTTTGGCGCTTTAAAAGAAATTATGCAAAAATCAATACTGCTCTTTGTATAATACAAAATTAGAAATATAAAAAAAGAAAACCATTACTATTTATATATGTACGAAAGTTATAATTAAAATCTGATCAAAACAAGATATTTTTTTTAAAAAAAATTAAAACAAAGGTTAAAAGAAAAATTAAACAGATTAAAAAAAAAATTTAAATCTCAAAAAAAAAAAAAAAAAAAAATGTTTAAGATTGTTTAAAAAAGTAAAATACTCCATTTTATAATTTTTATATTATTTAATCGGTTTTTAGAAATTTAATCGAGTGTCTAGCTCGAACACGAACATGGTAGTATTTATTTTGAATATCTAAAGATCTATTGACCTTTTCTGGACTGGTGGTTGATTTCGCGACCAAACGGAACAGTCTCAAAAAGGATGGGGTTGGTTGAGAAATTAACCAAAGAGTTTCCTCCCTTCTTTCGGACCGCCATGGAGCTTGTTATAAGTGTCAATTACTTGACTGGCCCCTCTAGTTTTCAGAGTGAAATGAAATAGAGCTCCGTTAAAAATCCTTCTCCCCTTCCCCTTTCTATTTCCATCACTCAAGCAAAACGATTAATTTCTTACAGTGTCATTTTTGAAAGCGATTATTATTTGTTTGCATAAATTAGTCATCTCAGTTTATTTTATACAAAGTAATATGCTCTTTAAATGCCAAAGCGCAATAGTTTACTAGCCACAGAAGATATTTAAAGATTGTTATTTGATTTAGAAAATAAGATTTTAAATAATTTGATTTACATAAAACGCATTATATTAAAAACTATAATACATCGTATTTTTTAAACTAAGCAAGAATGCATACTTTAATTATCATATAGAAAAATGGCATTTTTTCACAAAATTGATCAGAAAACACTTATTCCCTGGACATTTACAAATGTCCATATGGTTTGATGACGTTAGAAATGCGTCATCATTCAAAAGAAAACACTCATTCATCTCCTTTCTTTCAAAATCGTAGTCGTTTTTTTCTGCTAGTGCATTTAAAAAACTGCTGCATTATCATAGTTCGTGACAAAATAAAAAATACTCTGATAACTAAATTGAAAATTGTATATTTCTCTTTTTTTTAATTTTTTTTGATCACTCAAAAATTTGAATATTGATTGCTAATGTTATTTAAACTTGTATATGAAAACAAACGATTAAAGTTCATTCATTTATTGCGAGGAAGAAAATATAAAAAACGTATTAAAAATAGACTGCATTTTTTAAATTAATATCAAGATCACAGTAATGTAATTGCCCAAAAGCCTTGATGATTTTTTTTTACAATATTATACTTATTAACATTGCAAGAGTTTTTAAACTTACAGATATTTAATGAGTATTTGTTTACCATTAGAATATAATACGCGCGTCTCTTCATAGATACTTTTTTTTTTTTTATCTTCAGAGTACTAAACGATATTAAAACGGTTCATTATTTATTTAAGAAATTCTAAATTTTATATTGTGTCGTGTTCTACAGTTTTATTTTTTATATAGTTTTTTTACAAAACCTCAAGCATCCTTAATGCTTAATGAAGGACCAAGAAATTATTTCGCCTTATTATCAGAGGTCAATCAGAACTGTCAATGTTTGACTAAAAAAAAGGAAGAAAACAACTCAGTAAAAAGTCCCCCCCATCCTCAACAATATTTTTTACTCGAAAGTACTTGTCACCAAAAGGTTAACTAATTTAATTTTAGGTAGTATCTAATTATATAAAACATTTCTAAAAATTCATAAACTTAAATTGCTTCTAAAGAAAGGTACCTTTTTTTGCAAAAATATTCCTAACTCTCTCTTTTATCATAAAATATTACATCATATCCCATGATCTACAATTTTTAAGTTAGTATCTAAGTATTCAGTTTCATGAATAATTATATTAGTTCGTATTAATTTTAAATAAGGAGGAGTAAATAATAAATCAGGTTTAAATCATGGGTTAAATTTATTTCTAAAAATTATTACGTCATTAGTGCATCTGAACAAAGTAAAATTATTATTATCTTTAAAATTTTATTTTTAGAAAATTTTAAGTATGCATTAGCAAGACTATTATTAGTAGGATCACCTTGTTGTATGCCTTTAAGTTGTTAATATTTTTTATCGCTAAATATGGTATAATTACATTTAAAAAACTTAAATTAATCAGAAATTTAAAATTTATCACAAGCTGAAATATTAATTTTTAGTTCTTAAATTTAACAAAAACTTTAATTATATTCTGCATATCTATCGAATTAAACAGATCTTCACAAAATCATAACTATATATCCACTGTATCTCTGTCAGAAATATATTTAACGATTTCATAACTATTTTCAAAAATAACTGTCTTATCAATTAATTATTCAATAATTAACTGTCTTATCTTAACTGTCTTCATAATTTAATTATTTAAAAATTCAATAGTTGTAAAAGAAGTTCAATATATATATATATATATATATATATATATATATATATATATATATACTTTTTTTAAATTTTTACTCAAAATTATCTCAATAAGCTCAAGCTTTTCTTTTCTTAATATCTTCTTTGTTTATAATCTTTTTTCTTACCTCTTTCCTTTCTCTTAAACCCATTATTATTAATATCTGATATTTTTTTTCTATCAATATTATATTACAATTCTTTATAATCATTTAGTTTTACACTTAGTAATCTATATATTTTTATTGAGTTACATAATATTTAACTCATATAGGTGTATAATGCGTGATAATAATCAATCAAGTAATTTTCCCTCCACAACAATGTAACAAGTATATATAAGAAGCAATTTTAATTATACTCACCTCAACACATCAAATCTATGTGAATAAAGCACCTAATTCCAGTTTATTATTTACACGCAGTTTATTAAAGTTTTTTTTTTTTTTTTAATTCAAACCTATGCTGATTAATTCTAATTTTAGTATAATTAGAAATTTGACCAATACATCAATACTCGTAAATGCAAATTTTACAATTTATATCCTAAAGTTTTACAAAAAATAAATTTAGAATTCTTATTAACTTGATTTTTATGGATCATTTTACAAGTTTTGCATCTAGAACTGTGACGGGCATTAAACGATAAATAATAATTTTTACATATTTTTCTGATATCAGAATTGTGGAGAATGTAATTTTTATTATTCCTTCAATCAGTAAACCATTACTTAATTAATTACATTGACAAATATAATCTAAATACTTTTTATTCTAAAAAATTCTAGTTTTATAAGCGATACCTATATATTCTAATAATTCAACATCATTTTCTAAGACTACACTAACATCTTTAAGTTCTAACTCAAAAATGCAATTTTTTTTTTATATCCAAATCCCTTATTTCTATTTCCTAACTTCCCCTCTGCATCTTCGTCAAAAATATCAAAACACTTTGCAAGAAACTAAAATGATGAAATAAGGCAATCATATAATGTTTTGAAACATAAAAAAATCCGAGCAGTATACTTATAACTTAAAATATCTATTATAAGAACAATAGCCAGATATCCTAAAAGTAAATTTGAGCGGCATAAGACACAAACTCAAAATCTACTCCAATTGTTCACTTAACAAAACACACAATTCCAAAACCCAAAAAACTATGTTCTATTATACAACAAAAGCACATGTATAACATAAAAAATCTAACCCAAAGCTAAAGAAAACTCTCAAAATGATAAATTCCAGTACAAAAAAATGATAACATTTTAACAATAATAAACATACCGCGTTATTGCTTAATACCGAGCATGATTATATAACTATAACTAGTTGCCAATCACTAAATTTGAACAATAGTAATTCATCAAGATCGGGCCAAAATTATTATCATACATAATTATATAACACAACAAAAAGAGCAAATTCTTAACAACCATAATATCATCCAGCAAGATAAAATAAATATAATGACATTTCCTTTCATTCGAAATATATAAATCAATAAAAAAAAAAAAAAACTGTAAGACGTTTCAAAATATTGTAACGCTTTTATGCAATAACTGAAAAAATTGTTGCATTAGCGTCACATTTCAGCAATGGAACAAGGTTTTGATAACAAATGTCGTGATTTCGTACCAAAGCTACATTTTAATGGCAATACTTGAGCTAATATCTCTTTCACGAAATTTCACGATAGAACACAGCGATAATTCGAATTTAAATGTAGTAGCAAATATCATTCCATATGACGCAATCTTTAATGGAATTGGAACTCAAATATACGATTCGCCAGCCACGAAGTTAGCATTAATATCTAAAGTTACATTTAGAGTACGTAAATGATTTATATTTTAGGTCAAAATAGTTTTTTTAAAGTAATTTTATTTCATTGTTTGTTAATGTTTCGCTAAAATCATCGCGAGAGCGAGGCAGACACCTAAGCTGATAGCCAACTCTCTCCAAAATTCCACCCCACGCCAATGTAAGGACTTTGAGGCGCTACGGATTTCATTTACATCAGTTTCGCAATACGGCTAGTCTTCTATGGCTTTAGGACTTCCCCACAACTATCTATGCAGTTAATCGTAATTCTTTATATTTTACAAAAAATTGAAAATTTCACCCAATAGGACAACTTCTTATAAATATTGTACAACATCGAAAATATCATCAGTTTAATATTAATATATTAAGCCAGTGGAGTAGCGTGGGCGGTGCAGAAATGCTATGACTCCCGGGTGGCAGGAAGTGGTCGAGCTGGCTAATCCTGTCTGCAGCATCAACCATGGTCATTAGATCAGATAACTGTATTGTCAAGAGTAGAATTGCAAGATTTACCCCAAACAAATATACTTACATTTGTGAGAAGTTACAAAAAAGTTTCTCAAATATTTTATTCAAAATAAGAAAATAATTTTCACTTTTTGAATTTCGAAACGGACGCGGCCGGTTGCGTTTACCTGTTGCCACGCAACAAATGCAACCAGTGTTTCCGTTTTGATTTCCGTCTCTTTGTCCAAAAGCAATTCATAGACGTGATGGTGAGCAGGTGACATTTAATTTCTTCAACTTTTTTTTTATATGTAGGAGAGCAAGTACAGAGTTAATATTGTTTATTTTACACTTAGATACAGTTTCACCCTCTCCGATATTGATTCATTATTGAAAAGTAAAGTTTATTTTTATTTTATACGATTCGTCGAATAGTTAAAGTGTTAAGGTAAAATTTTTATTTTGTTTTTAAATTCTCGTTGGCTTCGCGATTTTACCCATGTAGAATATCATTTATTCGTGTTTACGTATTAAATAATAAGTTATTTACTTTGATGCGCGCGCAATGCATTCGTGATATTATTATTATTTATTTCTATAGGATGGCAACAAATTTAGGGTTAACACTTAGGGTTAACATTTGGGGCAGAAATTTACGATACTTCACTGTATTTAGAACTAAAAAAATTCGTACAAAAAAAGTTACGATGAATCATAGTTCGTGTAAAATGTTCACGTAATGTTGGCTGTTTAATGCTTTTTTAAATATTGTATCAAACACTTTTTATGTTAAAGTCTGACTCTCTGAGTATGTCATGTCTTGTAATCAGTATTAGTCATCATTAAAAGCTTAATTTATTTCATTTTAATCAATATTTCTCCTTTTTTAAATGCATATATATATATATCATTCCTTTAATGTACAAAAATCAAAAAAAAAATTACATTAATTTCTCTTCCTTTCTTTTAATTTATTTCTCTGAGAAATAGCAATAATAATTTAAAAAATAGTAAACTTTAGAGCGTCTGAGAAAACAACACCCTGAGAGTGTTATTATTGTATCACGTCAAAAACATTTTTCACTCCGAGAAATAATCAAAATCAGCTGTCAATGAGTTTATCTTAAACAGGAGCACTTGTCAAGTGTTTTGGTATCAATTTCGTCTTCTAAGTCTAGAATTCTAGTTTGCGTGAGTTCGAAGGACAGTGATCGCTTTGCTTGCGAGAAAATGACTGAATGCTTTGTGCAATATAACATTTGTTTCTTCATCACTGCCGATGTTTTTAAATGGTTGTCTTTTGAAATAGAGTTTTCTTGTTGAGTTCGAATGAAAGAGAATTTTGAAATAAATTGAGTCGATCGACTCTAAACGTACTTCTTAACACTTCAAGCAGTCTTTTTTTTTATTACAAGTATACACAGTTGTCAACTATAATTCAATAAATGCGTTGTAAAGGGTTTCGTACAACTAACTTATTATTTTGATGTTAGAGATAAAAATGAGAAGGTACTGTACTTGATATTTCTGTATTGAAAATTCCAGTTCGTTAAATCATTGCTACTACACAAGTATATTAAACATTGTTTTATTCGAGTCGATTATCTCTAGCTTTGAGCTAAAAAAATTCTCAACACTTACAAAAATTTTTATGCAAACTATTCTAATATTAAAATCTAAAATACCGATATCCAAAAATACATTTTAGAATTCATATTCTATAATAGTCAATAAATTCACCCTTCATGATAATCATACATTCATAGAGTTTGTATACCTGTTATTTATAATAAATGCAGAGTTATATGTTAAGTTATATGATATTTTTAAATTAATTTGAGACTCAGTTTTTTTAAAGGATATCTTCAAATTATTGCAGATGTGTTAAAAGCTTGAATTCTTATATATATATATATATATATATATATATATATATATATATATATATATATATGTGTGTGTGTGTGTGTGTGTGTGTGTGTGTGTGTGTGTGTGTGTAAACTTGAATATACGAGTAAACATGGCGTTAAAATTCCATGGCTGTAATAATCACAGAACCAATAAATGAATAAAAGTCTATTTATTCTTCGATGCGGGAGAGACAACTTTACAAACAGAAGATGAACGCATCATAAAACAGAGTTACAGTACACACTATTTAAGAAGATGAGCAGCGCGCCTTCAGCCTTTAAAACCAAAGTAAAAGAGAGAGTATTTTATCTTGCTTCAAATTTAAATGGAGGAATTTATTTAGATCATGGGAAAACTCACGAGGTTTATGATGAAGGTATTCTGATGGACTTCGATAGCGTCGATAAGCCAAAGTAGGGATTATTCCTTGTAGATGTGTGATCGTGTGAAATGTTGTTTCAGTAGGTTTTATGAGCATGTGATCTCATAAATAAAAGAATAATTTAGAATCATATCATAAATTAATAAGGATGAACTTTGTACTATTGGGTTATAGAATGGGAAAAATTAGAAAATTACACACAAATACAGAAGGGAGAACTCGATTGCTGTGTTCGTTATTAGACTGTCAGTATTCCTCACGTGTTGCTTCTCAGTTGCGACGTAAAGGAGCACTCACTGCTTTAAAATTCTAGTATCTTGATGCTGATATTTAATTAATAAGACAGATAGATTTAATCAAATTTCAATAACATTCTTTTATTTCTATCAGTGCATTTGACACATGTTGTTAGAGTACATATGTGTATCAAATACATTGTAAATGCAACATTTTAAAATTATCTTCTCTGACTAATTTTGAATCGAGTAAAGCAAATCCCTCGATTTACCTTTTAGCATTTTAATGATATTAATTTACTACAATTTTTCTTGTAATTTTAAAATTGTTTAAAAACATTATTGCGTGCATTATTTCAATAACACACAAAAGCAATTCTGCTTGAATTACGAAGAAATGATTCAAGTGAGTTGAGTTAATCCGTTTTAATTTGATCTTTTGCCCCAGTAGACATCAAGTGCGTGCTTTCGTATCAATTTCATGCTTCAAGTGGCGTTTGCAGTTAAAGTGTGAACGTGGTGATGCTCTTTGTGAAA
>BMAW01096368.1:46173-63158 GCA_019974015.1 Nephila pilipes
TTACTTAAGCTTTTAAATTTCTTGCAATTCAGTCGATAGGCATAATATCCAGAAGCATTTTCAAATGAGTAACACACAAATAAAAATTGCGTGCAAATTTCCCAACTTTTCGCATTAGCGATCGCCAGAAAGGGTTGAAAGATTAATTCACACTCTCGTTTGATTTTGTTATTTTATAAAATTCATTACATAATTATTATTATTTCAAACTTTAGATTGCATTTAAGGAACTGCAGCGATTGTATAATGATTTATTCATCAACTAACTCCCAGAACTTTTGATTGTTTTTAGATGCAAATTAAATGAGCCCTAATTCGGAGTATTTGCAGTATTGCGACGCAGCACCACGGGGCATTCACTGTCGCGACACACACAGACAACTGTCTCGATTCACCATTCCAAACATTAGTTCTCACCCAGTGTGATTTGTAATTAAAGAAAAATGTCTTGCAATAGCCCATGTAAGAATACACGAGCACTTGTAATGGAGAGCAGAGCTATTTGATGAATTTAATTTTCATGCTGGGGGCACTTTCTCTATACATACAAATATCTTGTACTAACGGTTATGGCAAAAAGTGCGTTCAAAAGTCTCAGTGTCTTATTTGACAACGCGATCCTTTAAATACTACGTGACGAAGGTAATTTATCGCGTTATTTCATACGATTTAATTAATTTGGCACTAGAGTGTCACAAATGATCTATTTGCGACTTCAGAGAGCAAATCCCGAAGGAAGACCCTAGGATGCGTTGCCCTTATTTGAATAAGGATATTTTACGAGTAATAGGGATCATTGTCGATTCAAATCCAAAGAGATCAATGTTCCACTAAAAGGATTTTTGATCTCGGAAACTTTAAAGTGGTGTAGTGTATCGCAACACGAGTTTCTTTATTATTTTGTATCGAACTCGGGTTTGTTGGATCGTAAGCTGTTGTCCAAAGCATGAAAAAGGCGGAATTAAAATGTATTTTCAAAACTGTAACTAATCTCTTTTTTTCAAATTTGTAAGTTTTTATTTTAATGATGTTATGCCTTCCCCCCCCCCCCTCAGTAAAACATTTTACTGAGAGCGATTGATACTCTGGTTAGAATTTTTATCACGTGGTCCTATATTGCTCCTGAGAAATCCTTACAAAGAAGTAGGTGTTCGGCACGTTTTTCTCCTCTGAGTGTTCTATCTTTCTCTGAAGGTAACTGTCCTTCGTAAATGTAATGCAATGTTTATCAATTTGCGTATATTTAACCGGCATTTCGTATATTTGAGCCCGATTCTGATGAATCAGGTCTTGAATTTTGAATGCTTATATATTGGTTTTCAAATAGTGATTAGTACTAAAGCATTATTTCTCTATTATACGATCATTAATCCTGTAACACAAGGATAAATTTGTCGAACTGAACCTGTAGAAAAGAGTAACACGTGTAATAAAATTTAAAAATCTAGAAAAACACAGCACCTGAAATATCCGTATGCCATCAGATTTAATTAGAAGGGAAATATTGAATTAAAATAAATGATGATTAAAAAAAAAAATTTTTTTTAACTCATTGCTTTCCTTAACTTGATCCAGCTGGAAATGTGGTCTGGTTTCGTCAAGCTAGGCTGACCATACGTTTTTCTGGAGTAGAACAACGAAAAACTTTACCTGATTTTATATTGCATGCATTTTTACTTTCTTAAAGCTAAAGATATTATGAAATATACCGCAGTATAAAGTTAAATATCTTTCAGTTACTAATGATCACATTATATGCATTTAAATCTATGTTAAGTTTATAATTGATTCTTTTTCTCTAGATATTATATTCGGGAGTCCAGATCCAGTAAACGGTGGATTATTTATTTGGAAGGTAAGAATACATCTGGTATTTCCATTTCATATACCTTTAATAACTTATTTTGAAAATTATTCACACTGTATTTTGAGATCGCAATTGAATTTTATGTTTATCACTTCAGTTGCTGTATCCATACGAATCGATTTCATTGAAAACATCCAGTTACTGATTTTGACTTGTTCTCCCATTGGTGTGGTGTGGAAGTTTGGAGAGGGAGCTGCCAGCTCAGGTGTTGTCCTCGTTACTTGACCGAGACTCAAAATTACGAGGTCCTTCGATAATAGCCCTCGAATTACTTCTTTTGCAAAGTTAATAAAAACAATAACAATAACTGATTTTGACACCGATTGGGTAGGCTCCCTCTTCAAAGAGAGATGTTGTGGTATCCAAGTAGTCATGGTAGCGGACTCGCAGCCGATGCAGTTTTCGTCGAATCGTGGTTTCGATTCCTGATGCAATTTGAGACCCATCGTGCAGGGAACCTGATACACATTAAATCTGATCGAGGTCCCTATTCCTCTCATTGGCGGGGTGTTGAAATCTGTAGTAAGAGGTGTCAGTTCGCAACTGTCGTCCTCGTCACTTAACCAAGGTTCATCGCCAACAGCCCCCGTGTTGTTTCTCAGTGAGACATGTATTGAAAAATCACATCCGACATAAAGACTAAGATTGAATCTAGATTAGTGAGAAAAAATAAATATATAAATGTAGGTTTTTGGTCTTTAAATAGATATTGTACTTGGTTATCATGTATCAAATTTATAGTGAGCAAAATTTTGTGAGAATTACTTGCAATCACTTTCTTTCCAAGATCATTTTTAGAAAAATTACATTCTATTAGCAATAATAGCGACATTAAATGGTAGTACTTTAGGGCATTATATTTTGAAAATAAATTGCGCAGAACAATAAAAATAACTAAGTGAAATGTTTTGCTTAAGTATGGAATAAAAGTGTTTAAAAGTTATCGTGTCACAAATTTTACTGAGAGAAAAATAACAAAACAGTCAAAAAACTCGAATTGTGTTTCAAATCCATGAAAAAAAGAATCAAAAACGGAATGTATCTTCAAAAATTTTCTCTAACTAGATGAAAAATATTTCAGTTGTAATTATTTCGTAGCCATCGTTTATCGTCTTTTAGTCCAGGATTGTCTTTTAACAAATTTTAAATTCGGGTAATGTACTTTTACATCTGCAAGAAATAATATTTTTTTTTATCTCTTATTATAACCAGAATGATAGACTTAGTGAAATATGGAGAAAAACAGAATTTAGTTTCTATTTCATGTTTCAAACGTTAATTATGCAGTTTTAGAATTATTGCGCTTATGAGTTGTAAAAAGGTAGTATGTGTTTTCTATTTTATGAGATACTAAGTGTTTGACTTTAATGTAATTAAATTTTGTATCGTATGAATACGATGTTTTCTAATATAATCATTTGAAAAACAATGAATTAATTTTGATACGCACATCACAGATCCTATTTTAAAGAAATTAGAAGTTTGATTTTTCTTACTCTGGGAACATTATTTCGACGGCCTGTTTGTGTCTCTTAAAAACCCTTTTAAAAAGCTCTTTGTACTTTAAAATTTTTATTCTGGGTTATTTGATTAATTAGATACCTCAGCTAACATCCACATTCTCCAAATTTATTGAATTACTCCAGGTGCATAGCTATAATTTTATGTAATGAAACTGTGTTCTAACGGAGAAAAAGCAGTGAAATACTATTTATAAATAGTAAAGTGGCCATACGCTATCATCTAAAGCTAATTGCAGCGTCTCAAGTGGCGAATTTGGGAAGTTAACTATTAATTATTAAAAACTGTGACAAATAGTCAGGAAAAGTCAATAGCAAAACTGTTGATCAGCATACCATCTTATATAAATTTAAATGTTTGTCTATTTGTCCATCATACAAATCCGCAACGAAGATCGTATCGCTCCAGAAATTTTAAGGGAGCTTCCCTGAAGTATGAAAGGAGCCGTAAGCCCATTCCTTCCAAAAAAAGGTTTTTTAAATTTATTTTTTGTGATACTTTTTCTGAAAACCTGCTTTTCACATTGACAGATGCCAGTAGTATCTATGCAACTCAACATAATAGAAAGAATTGCTCCAAAAAATATAAGTAGCTTCGCTGATGCCAGCTTTGTTTCTATTTTTTGCTTATTTCGATTTGCTTAAAACTTTTCTTTTTTGAACTACTTTTCTAGGGGGAAAAAACTTTTTTGAAATTTTTTTTTTGGAATTCGTAAGATTTTTTTAGTTAACAATGTTGAAGCAATATTTTTGTATGCCTTACGGGCTAGCAGTCGCATGAAATGTTGTAAAATTCCAATTCTTGAACCCTCGGGTGTGTAAATTATTTAGTCGATTTTTGAAAATAGTACTGAAAAGCGTTAATTTTATATTTTAAATTTTTTTTAAAATCATTTCATCCAGAAATCCATGGATCCAAAAGAAATTATATTCATGCGGTAAGCGGAATGCATCCCTCTACTCCTTTAAAAAAAACAGGGGATAATATTAATTTGCAATATTTTATACAAACTTTTAGTTATGTTACATAACCAATGAGCGAATTTTATTGTTCCCCCTTCACTCTTGTTTCGCTTTGCTAAGCCTAGTTCTCGGCACATATTACGTTACAGTCTGTGTTAACGATTATTTATTATTCTACATAGGTTCTTTTGAGTTCCTATTTCCTCGTCAAATATTCTTTAAAATACTTTTCTAAAAATCTGATTGTTATTGATATACATTAATTTTGTTTCTTAAAGTATTATTACTAAATATAAAATAGGAATATAAGATTGCTAAGTTCTTAATTGCACACATACGAAGAAATTAAATTCAATGCTCTCTATTGCTGAATTTTATTTCTATAAAGCTTAATGTATCATTTCGTTAATAGTCACAGTTTCACCGAAGAAAATTTTCATAATTGTTATTTTATAATTTCTTCCGCAAAAATTAGTTTTTTTTTTTTTTTTTTTAAATTAATGAACTGCAGACTTCATTCCTAATGGTTTTAAATTTATATCTTTCACTTTGTATTTTATTTAATAAGTAATTCTCCCCTTGGTGACTAATTTGGAGTTCATTTAAATTTACTCAAAATATTATTTAAAACTGGTCATTATTAAAAATTTTTGTTATCCTTCCAATTGGATTGTTGTAATTTTTAATTCACGTTTCGAAAAAGGGATGTACCAGCTAGTGATTCTACATATGCGCGCGCCGATTAAGAAACTCTGAAATGCTAATCTGCAATCATCAGGAACGGTGAAATTGTAACAGCATGTAAATTTTAATGGCGCGTGATACTATGTGTAATAAAGTCAGGAAGCACAAATTGGAGGTCGGAAAAGTTTCTCAGACAGCGTATGGATCATCGAGTTTAACCGTGGTCAGTTAAGTGAGGATATGGTTTACCTGCACCCGAAGAAAGTGGTAGCTGAATAAGATAGGGATTTTAACAATGTTCTTTATGTTTCTCTAACAATTCAAATCTGATTGCAAATACGATTCTGAACGTTGATTTTAAGTAACAGAGACCATTATAACCTTTCATGTTTATAAATTGAATTCTATAACAAATAAACTAAGAAAACCTTTATAATATAAAACAAATCACTCATCAATGCATTTAAAATCATACAAAAACCTCACATTTAACATCTAAGGCAAACAGCTCCTTAAGTACATTCTCACTTTCGTTGTTATGAAACTCAGCCTATGGGTCCCATTTTGTACCTACTGAGTCGAATTCCATTTTGTCCTCAATTTCCCATGAAAAATCTTTTTCAACGGCATCTATAGCATCAGACGTGGCCTCGTTAACCTAGTGGTCATGGTTTCGGATTCGTGGCTGGCGGTTTTCGTTCAGTCGCGGGTTCGATCCTTGGCCGCTAAAGACCCGCCGTATAGCCGGGGCTGATGCTCGTTAAATCTGTTCGGGGCCCAAAGTCCTCCCGTTGGTGTGGTGCGGATGTTAGGAGAGGGGGTGCCAGCTCAGGTGTCGTCCTCGTCACTTGACCGTGGCTCAAATTTACGAGGTCCGTCGACAATAGCCCTCGTGTTGTTTCTAGTGCGACGTTAATAAAAACTAAACTATAGCATTAGAAAAACCCCACTTTTTGAAGAATTTATTAGGGACACATGATAGTTCGTGATTCGGCATGTACTTCTGTAAGCAGAGTTGCCGGATGTAAGAAAATAAACTTGTTAGGTTGATTGTTTGTTTATTTAAGTGCATTTAGAAGCTACATGAGAGCTGTTGGTGACGAACCTCGTAATTCTGAACCTTGGTCAAGTTACAAGGATGGCTCATGAACCCTTTCAAATTTTTCACACCACGCCAATGGGAGGACTTGGAGCCCCGAAAGACTTAACGTGCTCAGACCTGCTACACGGCGTGTCTTTTGTTGCATCAGGACTCGAATCCACGACCCGACGAAATAACACAGGCTACGAATTCGTGACCATGACCCCTGGGCTACCGCAGCTAATAAATTTGTTAGAGGTACATGCGAGTTCGTGATTCGGCGCGTGCATCTATAAGCAATGATGCCTAATGCAAGAAAATGAAACTTGTTCCTGGTGATGATCTCTGATCTAAACTAAATGTATTGCCGTTGATAGCTTAGGGGTCGTCTTATGTATGCAAAAACTTTAAGACTTTGACGAAAATTTTTCCTTGTATTATCTGAAGATCGTCTTATCCACGGAAGTATACTAAAATTAATACTTGGATTGATTAGCAAAGTAAGCAGAGTAAAATCAATTCACACACATGTAATTAAAACGTGTTATTCATTTGTGTTGTTACAAGAATTGTATTAAATATTATTGTAAATTTAACCTGTGGACGCTCTTAATTATTTTACTAGTTCTTCTTTCTTATTAATACGGATCGTTTTCTTTCGATCAATGATCCTAAATTGTCAGAAGAATCCAAACTCCTGAACATCATAGAATAAAAGTAATTTAATCGAATACGAAGAAATTATTTGAAATAAAAAAAAATGTCTTCACTTTTTCTGCAATAATATAGAGTTAATTGGACCAGAATTTGAAAACTGAGAAACGCAACGAAATGTTGCGTGATTACATCAGTTCCATTTATATGATTCTTTGATTTTTTTCCGAAGGTAACCATGTGTGATAATGGAGGCCTCACTTAAAATTCTCCTGAACATCCTAAACTTAAAGCCAGGTTGGCTGTCGCGGTAGCCGAGTGGTTATGGTGGTCACGACCTCGCTTCCGTCTTTGCTTCAGAAGACTTCTGATTATTCTAAAGGACCACCGTGGAGTAGACTAATGCCCGTTAAATCTATCGAGGCTCAAATTCTTAATGTTTGGTGAGGTGTGGAATTTAGAAGACGCAATGGTCCTTGTCACTTTGCCGAGGTTCAAAGTAACGTCGTCAATATCTCAGAGTTACTTCTAGGACGATGATATTGAGGTAACACGTAGGAAAAATTGGGTTTGAAATCTTAAGGAGAGGGGGGTCTCAGAGGACCCTTAAACTTCAAAAAATTTTCAATTTTTCGAAAGAAAATTTTTTTTCAACTTTAGCTTCCTTTTTCTGAAAACAAAAATATTTTAGCCAACATGCAGGATTTCTCAGAAACTATTCATCATATTAGTTTGAAATTTTATACATCTGTTAAAAATAAGTTTCTTTGTGACCTTTCTTTGAGTCCTAATAAGTTTCTTTGTAACCTTTCTAAATCACATTTTATAGACAAATTATTAACAGAAATTTTTTTTATGAATTTTAATCGCATTTTTTCTTAAGACTTCGTAATTTTCTAAATAATTGTATTAAAAAAAACTCTTTCCTCTGCATTTTTTTAAAAAAGTGTATATAATTTCATAGCTGAACATTTTTCCTTAATTAAGATTTTTTGTGTGTAAATTTTGATCAACGTCGTACTTCAGAATTCTGCGCGTAGTAAAATATTGATATTCGTAATTTAGAAAAAGTGTTTTATATATATTTCTTCGTAACTCTTTAAGATTTCTTTAAAATTATATGAAAATATAAAAAATTATCTAAATATATGTAAAAACTAAATGATAAAAGTGTCAAATCTCTTTTTTGTTTCAATGGTAAGTTATATTGGTATTATAAATTATGTTTTTTTTCCTCAGTTACTTGACTATTGGCTCAGAGAAAACAATTTCTATCGTAATGTATAATTCTAGTGTGATGTTAGTTAAGCGAACGAAATTAAATCATTTATTTGATTAAAGTGCTATGACCCAAATAATTATTTCTTCCTTTTCCTAGGTGGCTGGTATTGCTTTGACGAGAAAAGCTGCAATCACAGATGGAGTCGTTCCAGAAACCTCATGTCTTCAACTATGTGGCCAGAAACAAGGAGTGGTAAGACCGTAAGGCTGTCAACAGTTTTTTTTCTCCATTTTTCGATATTCCATTATTCTGATCTGAATTAAAAACAAATGGGTTTTGTAACTATTACATATCGCGTATAGGAATGAGAAATGATATACCCTCTCTGCGTACTTTGAAAAATCTGTTCTCCAACAAATTCTTGACTTTTCTTGAGAATGAAAAATTCTCCTCAAAGATATCTCCACAATTTGCATTTATCAAATTTTAATTTAATAATGAATTCATATCAGAGTTCAAATTTGAAAACCAAGATTTTGGTTTATATTTATTTGCAATTTATTACATTAATTGGTGGAAAAAGTTGTGATGTAATTATATTACACGACTAGTCTGTCTTCTTAAATGTTTATATAATCATAAACGTAAATTTCAACAGTTCTGGAATCTATAGTCAATTATGTTTCAAAACAGTATTTGTTAATTCTTAAGAAAGGGGTAATGCTTTTAACCAGTTCATGGTCTCTTGACGCGAGTACTAACAACTTCTATAATATATCAAAGAATGTGCCTACTGGATAACGATGCGAATAAATCCACCAAAGGTTTCTTCGACCAGATCGGATCGAGTTCTAGTCTTCGCAAATCACGTAGATACGCGAGAAATTCCCGCGCACTTCACACTATCGCTCTTCTAATCACCGAAATCTTTTTTATCTTACAAATTAAGTTCTTTATCCCTTTTTTACGACTTGATTATATCTATTCACTCCACTTTTAAAGTTTATTTAATTTGCGTAGTCACGTTTCATTTGGTTGTAAAGAAGTTGGAAATTTAAATATAAAGTCAAAAAGAATCCCCAGATGTTAATTAAAGACTCATATTCCAAATGAGAATGGAAGCCTTGTAGTCATGGTTGCGAGCTTATGGATAGCATGGTTTTTATCAAGTTGTGAATTTGAGACCTGGTTGCTTCTAAAGATTCGCCATGTAGCGCTGCTCATATACATTAAATCTGTTGAGTTTCAATGTCCTTCCATTAGCTTGACATGGAAGTTAGGAGGTTAAAAATTGAAGGATCCGTTATCAAGAGCAATCAAATTGCTTCTAAGTGCGACATTAATAAACAATTAGACTATCTCTTTATCAGTTGTTTCAGTGCGGTACTAACTGAACGTAATAAAAAAACTTAAATTCATTGTATTTAAATTTTAAAAAAAATTAGGAACAGTTGTTTGAAATGTTATTAAGTCTTAACTAACTGAAAGGATCGTTTTTTCTTATGGTTATTACGTAGAATGAAATCCATTTTCTTTCTTAGAAGGATTAAAAATTAAATTTATTTGAGAAATGCGTAAATTCAAAATAAGAATATGTGGCCGCGGTAGCCTAGTGGTCATGGTCGTGGACTCGCGGCTGGCAGCGAGTCGAGGGATCGGGTTTTGATGCCACAAAAGACCCACTGGGTAGCTGGGGCTAATGCGCTTTTTATCAGTCGAGGCTCAAATTCCTGCCTGTGGTGACCGGGAATGACAGAATAGTCCCACTGTAGCTCGAATAACGTATTTTTAAAAAAGTATTCTGGTAACGAAATTTGTATCATAGGATGAAAATTCGTTATTTATTAATTTATACTGTATATTAATGGTTAATAATGAGCCAGTATTTAAAATAAGATTGAAAGATTACCAAGCAAAATAAAAAAAGTAACGGATAAAAAGGTTTCAAAGGACTTTAAAAAATATGCGTGGAAAAGCATTGAGTCATTTGAAAGGCCAGAATATTTAACTTGTGAACATTATACGGAAGTTAAGTAACGAAAATTATGTGATTTTTAGAAATGAAGATTAAAACTTTAAATTTTAGCTCAGTATATAAAATTAAAGCTGGGATCAAATCTAGGAAAACACAATTTATGAAGAAGAATTATAAGAAGGAATATTAAATGTTACATTAGATGATACATTAGATGATATATTAAATGTTACATTAAATGAGAGAGAGGGGGAAAACAAACTATTTGTGAAATAATTATTTGTGGAAGTTTTTATTCGAGAAATGATTCTAGAAAGGTAAAAATAGTTTGACGAAACTAATGGCTATAATTAAAAAAAAAAAAAAAAAACAATGTGCAAATTGATTATAAAAAAATAAATATTTGTTGGAAAAATTTTGATGTTACTCAAACTAAAATACAATGATAACATGTATTAAAAAATATAAAATCATATTAAAACCATTCATGTATCATATAGTTTCAGAATAAATTTTTCAATAACTGTTAATTATATATATTTGACATTCACGTTATTCTTTTTTGCACTTGTGCAGTTGGTGGCATCCTCTCTCCAGACCCAGAAGAAAATCCTTATTGGTGGGACGCAAACCAAGTGTAAGTTCGAATCAGGTTGCGATGTTTCCATTTGTAGTTTTAATTAAATGAATGAAAATCCTGAACTTTAACTAATATTAACACATTTAATTTTGCACATATTAGTTTTTGTGTGTTGAATCTAAATTAAAAAAGTGAGGATAAAAAATAACGATCCTTCTATGGAATCTTTTGAAAAATTTAAAACATTTTATACAAGAATTATTGAAGATGCCTTACTGTATTCATACTTTTCATTTGCATTTAACCGTCCATTTTTTAGCTTTATTAAAATAATTGTCAAAAACACATGCAACAACTATTAAAAACCAAGGAAATTTGAAATTTTTAAGACACATTTTGTCGTTTTGCGATTTTGAATTTTGTACTTTATCAAGCAGTATATAACAATAAATATAAGATTTTTTTTCCTGTACTCCTTATTTCTGCATTTTTCCCCCCTATTAAATATTCAATACGGTTCATAAGATTTTTAAGAATTTTTTCCCGTTACTTTAAGTGGAGGATAATAGGAAATATAATTAAGGCATTTAAATATTTTATTCGTAACTTTTTTAAGAATCTATATACATGATACAACTTCATATAATTATGTTTAACAAATCTAAATCAAAAGCATAATCAAATATAATTACTCGGTCTCTCTTCTTTTAGTATCATATAAAATATCTATCCACCGTTAGCTTTCCACAAAGTATTCTGGATTGTTTGTCAAGTTTATCATGTTTGTAACTATATATAATCTTATGGAAGATCATTGATGCACTAACCGCTCAAAAATTCCAAGTAAAGGATTTTAAAGGTTAGAAATGCAGTAATTTAATTATATAATGAAAATTGGAGGTGAATGAAAATTTTGTCAAATGAGTTTTGTTAAATGAGTCTAATTATTCTCCAAAAGCCATTTCTCTTTTTTTTTTTCGATAATTCTTCAAACTGTTCCGAACATGAGATAGCTTTTCCCTGCAATGGGGATCTTATGAAGGAAAAAGAGCATTTACGGACATAGTCGCCAAAGGAAGGTTAAACAATGACCCCTAAACCTTGGCGCAAGTTTTGGCGATCAATTAGCGACCTGATGAGATACTTGGCAACTTTGGCGAAGATGCCAGATCCCGAAGGTGCTGGAATGGAGTCTATATCTCCACGGGGAAGAAAGTTACATACTTTTCCTGAATTTTCCCATGTGACGTCATACCTGGCCGCAAGAGGTATGGATATGCTAAGAGTTTGAGAGACAGGGAATCAATCTATGTACGGAATGAGTCTGTCTTTGGAGTCCCTGTTGCAGAAATCGATCGGGAAATGAACTGGGAGGTGTCGGCACTTGGAAGTGAAGTGTGCCAGGTGAATTTGTGGAGCAGCTGCGCGTATCTTCAAAAATTGTCGAAGTCTGCTCTGGAAATGCAGAGTATTACCGCGCAGGTTGTCCGAAGTGAGAACTTGTAAGCTGATGAGCTGAACGTTACTGATATAACTGTGACTGTCTTTAAAAGTGCTGTTTTGTTCCTGTATCTGTATCACTAATCTATACAAACCCTGTGTTTTCCGTTTGTACTGATATTGTCCAAGTTCTGACACCTGAGTTTTATCCTGAAGTTTTGTTATTAAAATGACATTTGTCGTTATCCTCCATGTTGGACTGATTTCACTCACACAGACCTGGAAATTTTCGAAACAATATATAAAAATTTTCTGATAGGCCAATAGCAGGATTTATTTTACACGTTTTTTCAGTTAATACAATTTGCTTTGTATAATTTTATTTTCTCAAGAACTAGAAGAAGATGGCGCTTTTATTCGACGTATAATATATAAAAATATTAAATATGAAGTTTATTTTATCTTATTTTAGGTTTTAGTAAAATACAAATGAAAATAATAATTATTTTAAATTCCGTTATTAAAAATAATAACTATTTCGAAATTCTGTTCATTCTCCGAAAAAGAATCCTAAAAAAAAGTCTGTATGTCAAGAAATAGAAAAATATTGCGACAGAAAATAAATAATTCCGAAGCATTTTAATAAATATCGTAAGGCTCTTTTAATGTATTGTGAGCTAGGATGTATTATTTCCTTCTGAGATTGAAATATTTATTGAAGAGTACAGTATTAAAAATATAAATAAATAAAACACACACACTCTCATTTATAAATTATCTGACCTGTGTTCTTCTTACAGATTTCTTCCTTACTGTTCAAGCGATACTTGGAGCGGAGCTTCATATTCCTCAAGAAAGGGTAGGGTCACTATTTTTTTTAATTACTTATTTCCCACTCAGATTGCGTAAAATTTTATAAAGTATGAAACATTGATCGATGAATCAATGAAATCTTATTAAAAAATTTTTTTTCAAAAAGTGTAGAAAAATAATTCCGTACATTTTATTCCTCCGATTCAAATATATTTCTCTCTCTCTCTCTCTCTCTCTCTCTCTCTCTCTATATATATATATATATATATATATATATATATATATATATATATATCTTTGAATAATGCGATTTATTAACAAACTAAGAGAGCTACACTTTGCTGAGAACTCTTTCAAACTGATTGATTTGGTTTCATTAACGTCGCACTAGAAGCAACACGAGGGCTCTATTGGCAATTGATCTTGTAATTTTGAACCTCGTCCAAGATCGAGGACGATATTTGAGGTTACACCTCCCTCTCCTAACTTGCACGCCACGCCATGGGAAGACTTTGAGCCTCGATATATACGTGGTGCATCAGCTCCGGGTACACGGAGAGTCTTTTGGGGCATCAAGAATGGAGCCTCCAGCCATGTGTCCGCGACCACCGCTACCATGACCACCTCAGACTGATAATACATGGGTTTATATATTACATGAGAATATTCCAGATCACACTGCTTCGGAAACATAAAGAATGATTAGCGTAAAGATTACTGCGTACTCCATTCATTGTCTGAAAATTATTTCGTGAATAGGAAAAATAATAACTTGCTTGGTAGAGAGACGGCTTGGTGACCGAAAAGAAGTAATTCATTTTCGACAGAAATGATTCCTAAGATTGCAGTTCTCCTTTTTCTTATGAAAATCACATTTAAGCCAAGAAAACGATTGTAAAATTATTTGGATCCCATCTATGCTAAAATATGCTTTTTGTTCACGATACTGCTTGATAGAAGCGTTTTTTCATCCTGTCAATTCTGATAAACGTTTTATTAGACATAAAGTTAAATTCTAGAAATCTATTCGTTACAAATAGAGACATGGAGTTTTATTTTACAAAAAGTGAAGTAAAAAAAAAGTACAATTTCTTAAAACCTACTTAACAGACTGTTTGAAATTATATATATATATATATATATACGAGGAGTGATCCAAAAAAAAAAGTTTACAAATCAAATGAAAAAGTATTTATTAACAATAGAAACAAGATACAAATGGTAATCAAGAGACACATCTGGCCTTCACTTTTACACATAGTAGCCAAACCTATTCAGGCATTTGTCAGAACGTTCGACCAACTTGTTTATCCCGTTTTGGTAGTAATCAGGGCCCTGCTCATTGAGCCATTTCTCGGCAGCTGTTTTCACTGATCATCTGAGTTGAGCCGTGTTCCGGATAAATTTCGCTTCAACGCCAGAAAAATGAAATAGTCACTTGGAGCCAAATCGGGGCTGTATGGGGGAGGGTGATTCCAGACCTCCCACTTGAACCTTTGTAGCAATTCCCGAGTCTGGCGAGCAGTATGGGGCCTGGCATTGTCATGCAGAAGAATGACGCCTTTGCTCAGTAATCCAGGCCGTTTGCGTCGGATGGCTTCACGCAATTTCGTTAAGGTGGCACAATAACGATCTGCATTAATGGTATGGCCACGCTCCAAATACTCGATTAGGATAACACCAGTCGTATCCCAGAAAATGGTTGCCATCACTTTACCGGCAGAGGGTGTGACCTTAAACTTCTTCCTCGTCGGTGATCCAACGTGTTTCCACTCTATCGTGGCTCTTTTGGATGTGGGGGTGAAGTGGTGAAGCCATGTTTCATCACCGGTAACGATGCGATCAATGAAGTGTTGGCCGTCTGAATGGTATCACTGAAGAAATGTGAGGCTGCACATCATTCGAGTGGCCTTATGCTCCGCGGACAACGCACGTGGAACCCAGCGGGCACAAACTTTGGAATATCGCAACTCATCGGTTACGATACGCCGAACGTTACCATAACTCAGGTCCAACTCTGAGGCAATCTCACGCACGGTTACTCGTCGATCCCTTTGGATGATTTCTTCAACACGTGGCGTGTTGATATCCGGCCTAGAAGAACTTGGACGGCCGCTCGCTTCCATATTGCGGCTTTCCGATTGTTCCCTGCCGGCTTGAAAAGAACAACACCATTTCGCTACCTGTTGTCTACTCATCGCTTTGTCCCCGTATACCTCAACGATTTGTCTGTGAATTTCGGATGCGGCCACATTCTTGGCCCATAAGAATCGAATTACGGCTCGCACCTCTATGCGAGACCACTTTTCTAGACGTCGTGCCATTACTGTCGCTCTTAATTGCCTGCGTACTGACGCTACTTACTCGTAGAACCGCTGTAGGACAACTAGCGCCATCTGTCCACCACCCTGTGTGGAAATATTCGCTCCACAATTATTACGTTTCAAATGCTTCTGCTTGTAAACTTTTTTTTGGATCACCCTACGTATATGGGATATAGAAATATGGCTTAAGTCATCACACTCACTAGACGGCTCTATGAGCGAGGAGACGTAGCTAGGAAAGCATGCAAGACGGAGACGGGGAGTCCAGGAGGCGCGAAAGATGGCTTGAGTAGCCACAAGGAATTGGAAAGTCTTTAAGGCAAATATTGGCGTGGAAGCCACTCAATATTTACATTAAAAGAGACATATGTAGTGTGAGCGTAAGGGCGCTGTAAAATATTATAAGATCCGTCAATGTTATTTGTCATTCATCCAAATTAAACTGTCCTTTGTGAATAATCATGGTTCATCATTCATACTTCATATTTCTAGAACACTGATCATAATTCTCAACCCCCATATATATATATAATGATTCAACTTTAATTTGTAATAGTTTCTCTGAAAAATAATTTAATTTCCTATTTTTTTTTTTTTTTTTTTTTTTATTCTTTAACTCAAAAGTAAAGAGTTCATTTTTATTTTCTGATACAATTTTAAATTATCCTTTAATTTATGCGATAACGCGTTCATAAAAATCTGATGAATATGCTGTTCTCACGTTTGAAGACCTGTCAATAATCCCTACTAGGCCTAGAGGCCATTTAATTCCTTCAGAATCTCTACATCTTATACTATGTGATCTATTACGTGTAAGGGAGAAATCTCTTCTGAAAGAAAGGAAGGTAAGAAAAAATTCTTTCTCTCCAGCTCTTGTGACGGCAAACCATTCCTGTTTGCCTCTTGTGCCATAGCTAAACTCAATATATTAACACTAAAAGTCAGTAAGTCGATCAAAGAGACGTTAGACCAATAAATACATAATTTATTAGTTGCTTGCTAATATAACGACAGTTATAAATGTTCTCCCTAACAAGATCTTAACTATATTAACTCAATATACCAGTAATAATCTAACTGACTCTTACCACTAAAGCTATCTTGATTTCTAGCATACATTAACCAGCCGATAACTTGTAACAATTCCCGGCTCCGACTTCAACTCCGACTCTGGAACAATTGCTGAACACTAGAATCACTCAACCTCTACTTCAACCTATCTATCGCGACTCTCAGTCTGAGTTTATATATTTCCTAAATCTCCTGCTTCACTTCATTTCTACCTGCTTTCGATTTACATATTCACGTTTCATTTATGGTTGGGCAAAGGTTGCTTAGCAAAAACAATCAATCTTAATTAAAAGTCCCCAAGGTTAGTGAAGAGAAAACCGCGAATAGCCCAACGTCACATTCTGTTCTGTTGCAAACTAAAAGGCGGAGCTGTGACTCCAGCTATATGGGTATTATGTTATCTTTCTCCCTCTCTCAGCTAAAATCAATTAACAATTATGAAATTTGAAAGTCGCCTTATTTACTTTATTAAATATAGTTTCTAAAGCATTGTATATATATATATATATATATATATATATATATATATATATATATATATATATATATATATATATATATATATGAGGAGAAAATAAATAGTCTTAATTTATTTATTGCACATATATAGAATATTGAGAGAAAAATAGAATTAAATTTAGTGATACTTTTGATGCACATGTGCATCATTCAGAATTATTGTCAAAACCTGCGAGTTTTAGTTTCAACCATTGCATCGAGTCTAGCTGAGCTTGAATGAAAGATACAGATGGTCACTTTTGCTTCGTAGGACTTTCAGCCAGCTGAGACTT
>BMAW01096368.1:65499-102627 GCA_019974015.1 Nephila pilipes
GCGACTGATCTTGTAATTTTGAACTTCGTCCAAGATAGAGGACGATACTTGAGCTTACATCTCCCTCTCCTAACTTGCACACCACACCATGGGAAGACTTTGAGCCTCGATACATACGTGGTGCATCAGCTCCGTATACACGGAGAGTCTTTTGGGGCATCAAGAATGGAGCCTCCAGCCATGTGTCCGCGACCATCGCTACCATGACCACCTCAGACTGATAATACATGGGTTTGTATATTATATGAGAATATTCCAGAACACTGCTTTGGAAACATAAAGAATGATTAGCGTAAAGATTACTGCGTACTCCATTCATTGTCTGAAAATTATTTCGTTTATTGGAAAATAATAACTTGCTTGGTAGAGAGACGGCTTGGTGACCGAAAGGAAGTAATTCATTTTTGACAGAAACGATTCCTAATTTTTCAGTCCTGCTTTTTCTTATGAAAATCACATTTAAGGCAAGCAATCGATTGTAAAATTATTTGGATCCCATCTATGCTAAAATATACTTTCTGTTCACGATACTGCTTGATGGAAGCGTTTTTTCATCCTGTCAATTCTGATAAAAGTTTTATTAGTCATAAAGTTAAATTCAAGAAATCTATTCGTTACAAATAGAAATATGGAGTTTTATTTTACAAAAAGTGAACTAAAATAAAAAAAAAATCAATTTTTTAAAAACTACTTAACAGAATGTTTGAAATATATATATATATATATATATGGCTGAAGTCATCACACTCACTAGACGGCTCTATGAGTGAAGAAACGTAGCTAGGAAAGCATGTAAGACGGAGACGGGGAGTCCAGGAGGCGCGAAAGATGGCTTAGGTAGCCACAAGGAATTGGAAAGTCTTTAAGGCAAATATTGGAATGGAAGCCACTCATGAAAGAGACATATGTAATTAGTGTGAGCGTAAGGGCGCTGTAAAATATTATAAGATTCGTCAATGTTATTTGTCATTCATCCAGATTAAACTGTCCTTTGTGAATAATCATGGTTCATCATTCATACTTCATATTTCTAGAACACCGATCATAATTCTCAACCCCCATATATATATATATATATATATATATATATATATATATATATATATAATGATTCAACTTTAATTTGTAATAGTTTCTCTGAAAAATAATTTAATTTCCTATTTTTTCTTATTCTTTAACTCACAACAAAATTAAAGAGTTCATTCTTATTTTCTGATACAATTTTAAATTATCCTTTAATTTATGCGATAACGCGTTCATAAAAATCTGATGAATATGCGGTTCTCACGTTTGAAGACCTGTCAATAATCCCTACTAGGCCTAGAGGCCATTTAATTCCTTCAGAATCTCTACATATTATATACTATGTGATCTATCACGTGTAAGGGAGAAATCTCTTCTGAATGAAAGGAAGGTAAGAAAAAATTCTTTCTCTCCAGCTCTTATGACGGCAAACCATTCCTGTTTGCCTCTTGTGTCATAGCTAAACTCAATATATTAACACTAAAAGTCAGTAAGGCGATGAAAAAGACGTTAGACCAATACACACAGTATTTATTGGTTGATTGCTAATATAACGACAATTATAAATGTTCTCCCTGATAAGGTCTTAACTATATTAACTCAATATACCAGTAATAATCTAACTGACTCTTACCACTAAGGCTATCTTGATTTCTAGCATACATTAACCAGCCGATAACTTGTAACAATTCCTGGCTCCGGATTCAACTCCGACTCTGGAACAATTGCTGAACACTAGGATCACTCAACCTCTACTTTAACCTATCTATCGCGACTCTCAGTATGAGTTTATATATTTCCTAAATCTCCTGCTTCACTTCATTTCTACCTGCTTTCGATTTACATATTCACATTTCATTTTTGGTTGGGAAAAGATTGCTTAGCAAAAGCAATCAATCTTAATTAAAAGTCCCCAAGGTTAGTGAAGAGAAAACCGCAAATAGCCCAACGTCACATTCTGTTCTGTTGCAAACTAAAAGACGGAGCTGTGACTCCAGCTATATGGATATTATGTTATCTTTCTCTCTCTTTCTCTCAGCTAAAATCCATAAACAATTATTAAATTTGAAAGTCGCCTTATTTACGTTATTAAATATAGTTTCTAAAGCATTGTATATATATATATATATATATTCAACCATATCTATATTTTTGTATCTAGTCTAACTGAGCTTGAATGAAAGATACAGAAGGATACTTTATTCAATGGGTTTTCAACTCTATTCGAAAGTTTATTAATCGTAGTTGATGGTGTACTTTTAGTTTGGCAACATATGACCAGATTTTCTCGATAGATGTCAGATCTGGAAATACATACTCTCCAGTCGAGCACCTTCTATATTGAGAAAGATGTGACATCACGGATAACATGAGGTAGAGCATTTTCTAGTCGAAGATAAGGTAAAGCCTCGAAAATACGTCGAAATATAATGATGGCTTCTTAAAGAACTCGCTGTGTGAACAAGAAGGAGCGAAGATATGTATCCAATTGCACCCCATACCATCATTTCGTGTGTTGGACGTTATGACGATGACGGATACTACGAGACTCGTTTTAAAAGACGACGTGATGCTCCTTCTGTGTTCGTGATCGTTGTTCAACACACTTCTGTAGGCGAGCAGTCGCAACAGCATCATCAAAGAAAACCATAGTATAGGTCGCCGGACGGATAGTCCGTAGTACTACACACGTCGTCAAATTGTCCATGCGGACACTTGTCCTCCTACACACAAGCTGAATAGCTGACTAAAGTGTACGTAATTTGGCTTAACGATCTCGCATAAACGATACACGTAATATATCTGTCTCTCACGTGTTAGTGACCGGGAGACTGACTTCCTGAATGGCGTTCTGTATGGCTCGATATTCGCAAGATAGTCTTGGGATGACGACCAAGGCGAGTAGTAATGTCGCATAATGATAAGCCTTAGTCCCGGTAGGCCACGATCTATCTGCGGTCAAATTTCGACATGCGTTGATGGGAATTATTCCTTTTTACACGAAGCACTACACTACTTTAACTCATATAACCAAAGTGTGAACGAAACTTCCGAATAAAAAATTGGCTATACAATCTTTTTTTTCATACAGATAGTATGTTAGGTCGCATCATTTCTATTTGCATTGTTCAGAAGTGCTGGAATGCTAAGGACTTGCATAGCCCAGCCGGTTGAATTTTCCATGCAAATTTAATGTTTGTTGTGGATTTAAAAAAAAAAGTAGTCGTGTATGACTGCAAGGAGTACTGACCAACGTTCCCTTGCCACTGGTTTCAACTTTGGTTGCTAGATATTGATCAACTCAGCTCTTCATTCCTCCGGAGTGACCATCCGGAGAAGTCATGGAAAATAAGAAGTACCATCAAAAAGTGGGAATTGAATGGGGAGTCCAGCATTGGGCTAGCCACTCATCCGGGACATTAGCTAATAATTAGCACCCCAGTCCCAATGGCAATAGAAACCACCTGATGGGACTTCTTAGACATAGACCAGACTTTAACTTTATATATATATACACACACAACTCCACAAACACCCATAATTGGAAAAATATGACCGGTATAAGATTTCTTGTACAAATTGACATTTTGATCATATTCGATTTATGTTCTATGGGATTCAAATCAGCCGATCTAGGTGGTCAAATCATTATCTGAAACTGTCCAAAATGTTTTTCAAGCCAATCTCGAATGATTTTGGCTCGAGAACATGGTCATTGTCATCCTGGAAAATTCCATCGTTGTTCAGATACATGAGGTTCATGAATGTCTTTCAAGTGCTAAACAGAACCATATCAGCTAGTGATTGACTGGAGCGCTTAGTTCATGCCATGAAAAAACCGGCTTCCACTACTATGGAGCCATCAATAGCTTGTATAATGCCTTGTTGACAACTTGAGTCCATAGTCTTGTGGAATATGCGCCGCACTGAAAACCTACCCTTAACGCCATTAGCTCTTACCAAATCGTAGCTCATGGACAAAACCTTTTCCTGGTCATTTTAGAGTCCAATTGACATGTTCACGAGCTCAGCAGAGGCGTTGTAGCCGATGGAATGTTGTTAGTAAAAGCACTCGAATCAATCTTCTACTTCTATATCCCATCAACACCAAATTTCGCTACAGTGCCGTAGCGGACACGTCTATTATACATCCCAATTTGTTTGTTAATGTTATTCGACAGTGTTTCATTGTCTTGTAACAATGACTACTTTACGCAGACGTCACTGGTTTCGGTCATTGCGGGGATGCGGTCGGCCACTGCGTTGTCTATAGTGAGAGGTGATGCCTGAAATCATATATTTGAGGCATGTTGAATTCTCTGACAATTTATGAAATGGAATGACATAAGCGCTTAACTGTAATTAGAATTTCGCGTTCAAAGTCTGTTAATTCTCATTGCGCGACCATAATCACATCAGAAAACTTTTCACATGAATCACTTAAGTAGTAATGAAAGCCCTGAGAATGCACTGCCCATTTATACACTTCTTATACGACAATATTGCCATCTGGATATTTATATATTTCTATCCCATGACTTTTGGCACTTTAGTATATATATATATATGTTTGTATATAACATAAATAATTTCAAGATGCGAATGTAACATCGCATTTTGATAAAGTAATATTTTTATTTCATTTAATTAATAATGCTAACATTTTAATTAATAAGACCCTGTTGAAATAATTCTGAGAAAGTAACAGTTTTTTCTTACATATATATCTAAAAATATGTGTGTAACACAATGTAAAAATAACATTTTTACAAAGCTGATTTTTATGAAATTATTTTATGATTGATAAAAGGTTATTCGTCATAGTCAATTTATTATTAATTTACAATATTTATTGTTTTGCCTTTATTGTTTAAATTTATTATTGTTTTTTTTCCTGTAGGAGAATTTTCCTTCCTAGGATCTTTAATTATTATTGAAGTGATCAAAGATCTCTTAAACAAAGAACTCTTCTCCGCTGATATGCTACTTCTAGCTGGAAGCAGGTAAATTCCTCTCAACTTTTCAGATTTAATTTGTTAAGCTGAGAACTATTTTAAAGTATTATTAAAACACATTACAGTTTCCATTGACACCAAAAGTCAGTTTTATTGAAATAAAACTGACTTTGTTCTGATAAAAACAGATCAGAGTAAAACCATGTATGATTTAATGAGAAAATATTATTATTCATAGATCATCATGTGGAACTACATTATTTTATTCGAGTAAAATTAAAAACTGTATTTAGAGCTAATTCTTTGATCTTATAGCGCTGAATATAAGAGGAAGAATTTTTTTTGTTGACGTGTCCTGTTAAAAAAAGAGGCATCATTAATTTTTTCTATTACAGTAACTGTGTACATAGTTTACCTAACTAAATCAGATTTCTCTTCACAGCGCTGGTGGAACTGGAGTTCTGCTCAACCTGGATCGCGTGTCAGATTTTCTTCACGGTCTCAAGTCCAAAATTGAAGTTCGTGGATTAGCAGATTCTGGATGGTTCTTAGACAACGAGCCTTATCAACCTTTAGATTGTATGGATCCTCAGACTTGTGCTCCAGTTGAAGCTATCAAGAGAGGCGCTAAGTACATAACGTTTTTTTTTAAATTCTTCTTCTAGGGTTTTCCAATCAGGAATGGATACATTTGTCACATTTATTTCAAATACATTAAACGCATGGTGTGTAGCAAAAGTCTTAAGACGTTATTCCTAATGTGTGTAAAGTACGAGGGTATTGGGTTTCATTGATCATCTCACGCGATCTCGACTGCTTCCAATTAAGAATTCTCTCAATTGTAAACAGTGTATTTTTTTTTTAAAAAAAATAGGTTAGTGCTGAAGACGTGCCTTTTCATCTACCATCTTTTGACGTTATATTCCAATATTATATTACATGTTGTCCGGAATAGCCATACCTTCATGGCTCTTCAAATATCACTTCTATCCTGATCCAAGGCCGTGTTATCTTTAATGCTAACTCAAATTTGTCTAAGGGACCATAAGTAGATATTTTTTTCATATTCTTAAGTATTATTTAATTGTAAATAAATGGAAGGAGCATTATGAGGGTTGTTAATAAAAACCAATGTTAAGAATTAGGAATGGGAATGGGAGGTAACTCACTGTTGCATTGTCCAGTGATCGCTTTCCCTTTGTCTAAGAAGTCCATGAGTATGACATCCTTCACGTCCTAAACAATCACCGCCATCACTTTTCCAACCGTCTTCGTTTTCTTCGAAGCAGATTCGCCAGAGGCAACCCATTGTTTGTATTGCTTCTTGGTTTCTGGTGTATAATTATGAATCCAAATATCATGATGGCGACAACTCAGGGTGGCAGCAATCAAACTTAACCTATGAATGAAAGTCAAATTAATTTTTGTCGCCGTTTAACAGTTACGCAATGAAAACACCACTTTGCTTCATCGACGAAGTCTAATGTCAAAAACAAATACTTTCGAACCATCCTCACTAATACATTAGAGCGTAGGACCCTACAAATATTAAAACGATCCTACCTTGATCATCTCTATTTACTAAACAGGTCCATTAAATGTCTGGTATACAAGGAATGATGTTACCGATTGATTACGTTAGGTATGTCTAGCATTAAAAATATATCATTAATTATGCAAACTTATCGACAAGACTAATTGTGTTATTGACAGAGCCCGTATTGACTGAACTAACATTTTTCTCCGAAAACTATTTAGAATTAATTGTGAATTTGGATGGAAACCTAGCACTTCTATAATTCCTTTGATTTCATGGTGCGAAATATAGTATTTCATAAAAGTTACACAAAATATTGACTACGTATTCTTAATTGTATGTTATTGGATCGAGACTTTGATGCATTGATGAAATCACTATTTGTAAAGTGTTTCATAGAAGCTCTATAATTTTCCTCTTCCAAAACTTGCGTCCTGTGTCTTGGGAAACATATCCTTTCCCATAACAAAATCATATTCTCAGAATCATTCGGACTGTAGCGACTCTGTGTTGTTGACCTTGGCTATGGAGTGCTAGCGTTGTCTCGAACCCTGGACCAATAGGTCCGAAGAAAAGTTGACCAGTGACTTTTTTGTCATGCCTTAACCAACTAGGTTAAAGAGAACTCCCTGGACCAGGATTCGAAACAACGCTGTCGCATCAAAACCAATCGACACTCTCCCCTCCACGGGGTACGGAGTAGAATAACATCCCCCGATGCTTCGGAAGAAACGTCCAAAGCCGAAGGACTACTAATTTGACGCCTTACATATTCCCAAGAAAGAATTTTTAAAATAAAATCATGATTAATGAATTGTCGGATGTAAAGACAGACTGAGAGATCATGTGTATCTAAGGGTGTGAAGTAATATATGCAAGAGATATGCGTAACAACGCTGTAACCTTTCTTGAAGATGGATGGAAGAAAGCGAAAAGGCGAAAACTCGTTCACTAAGTATGTATTTAAAAATTTTCATAAGATAAACTTAACGATATTTTTTCTCGGTTCTCTTATTAAACTTCTAAAATATCCCCAACAATTTTTGATAGTTTGATCAAGGGTGTGAATCAACAAATCTAGAATTTAAGCAATTAGTTTTATATTAAATTTGGTCTGGAACAAAAGATTATGTGGCTCTATAATATTTTAACCGATTTAAAAAAAAAATGCATTAAAAGAACTCGCTAAAAAGCATTCGAAAAAAATTGATACATTTATTGAAAAACTCTGGAAAATGATGAAAAGGGGTAAATGACTCCAAAATATCATCAAAAATATATTTGAAACAAATATTTTTTTCTCGCAAAAATATTATTGCGGCTTCTTCCTCACTACAACGATGCATCCTAAAAATCTTGGAGTCACACGATCAACGATGCGAATTTGTATAAAAAACAAACAGACTTTCAAATTTAGATATTAGATAATGACATGATTAATTTTGAGCTTCCATAACTGGACAAGATAAAATAGATTTCGGAACATAAGTGCATATTTAAAAGGTTCCTTTCCATTTTCTGTAGGTTATATTTTTGAAAATATTTATTAAATTCTTAGGCTTGATAATTTCGTTTTCAAATACATTTGATTTGATTATTTCTGTAATTTTATCTGTATATTTTTTGCATGAAATTTATTTGAAAGTCATTTCTGTCATTACAATTGTTTTATATGAGTCTAGATATAATATCGTCCTATTTGTACTCGTAGATTGTGGAACGGCCAAGTTCCAAGGCGGTGTCAAATGCAATATGCTGCAAATGATATCTGGAGATGTTATTTCGGATATAGAATATATTCCACATTGCAGAGTAAGTTTTATTTTTCTGTTGAAAATTGATTAGAGATTATATCAAGGAATACTATTAGAAAAAATAAGTGTCATTCATACTTATATGATACGTAATTATGTTATTTGCTTCAAAGTGTGTCAACGTGATACATATATATTGGTTTAATGTTACTCGTTCTATACTTGCATACAAGGGTGCTCCCAAAAGTTCCTGAAATAACGTTCCTGGAAAACTCATTTCTTCCACTATAAGAAAAATGCTGCTTACAAGTTTAGTACTACCTGTGGTTTCACCCTGGAAGATTTTATCTGCTCGTAGTGAATTTTTTTGTGCTACTGTTTTGCTTTCTCCTCGTTTCTAAGAAGGCGGATTTAAATGGTCATTGCGAGGCTGCGAAATTTTTCTTCCTGCTCAGGAAAACGACGGAGAAGCTGTTGTTATGATGAAAAAACTTACAAAGATGGCACCTTGAGAAAAATTCCGTAAACGAGCAGTTTTCACTTTTTAAAAACAGCAACATGTCGATTATTGACGAACTTCGTTCTGATGATCTCCCGACGAATACCCAAACAGACAAAAATGTTGAGAAAATTTGCGATTTCATGGTGTGCGAGTACATATGGTGAAGTTAACAGTAAATTGAAGAAATTGCGGAGTTAACTGTATTATCTTGGAGCTCGGTTCAATAAAATTTAACAATCTGTTCAATTTGACATTTGAAGGCTCAATGCCAAATTTGCATCTCGGATTTGGCTGACCAGCAAAAAGAGCCTTTAATGGAATCAATTTTTTGGCTAAAAATGACATGATTCCCTTGCCTTACTGCCTTATTCATCTTGTAAATCCTTAGTATTACTTTTTTATCCTATCATCACTAATATTAATTAGAAAGTACTAATCAGCATCGCCACGAAAGAACTCTAATCAGTCAGTAACTTAACTTGAGTGTATTAGAACAGCAAAGAAATCATTACACAAGATAAATATTTATTCAAGCCCGTGGATTCCTATTCACTCCTAATTTACTGCTCATTATGATAACTAATAGCTGATATGTCCTGAACTAGTTGGGTTCGAGTCCGGAGTAAAGCATTACATAAGGCTTCGACTCTTTGCCGATCCTTTCTAAGTTCACTCCTAAAGCTCCTTACTCGTAGTAGGCTGTGATACAGATGTTTCACATTGATAACATCAGCTCACTATCTTTTCCATTATCTAATCTCTTATAAAATACTTATCTGCTTATAAACGCAATTCATCACACCCTATTCACTACATTTCAATAATTCTCTAATCTAATCTCGAATGTTTCATTCAAAACAGCTCTTACTCTCTTTATCTAATTGTTGCTAGAGATAAACAAAACAAAAAAAAAAATCCTTCCATTTTTATGGATTGCCCTTAAATTTATAATCAAATCATATCTCTTTTTTCTATCGTGCTTTGTAAGTTTCATTAATTCATCACAAGTCTTATATATCTCAGTATATTTCCGTTAAATAAGTAATTTATTATCTAATTCTTCGTCAAATTATATTTTAAGACAGAACTGAAGTTCAATGTTATATTGTACAATACATTCTACATTAAAGAAACTCTCTTTCGTTGTTTTGCAGATGATTCTAAAAGACTACTTAAAATTATTTGATAGAATACAATTATGTAAATAATGGACGGAATTCTTCAAATCAGAGCAAAATATTTACAATTTGAAACGAGAATAATTGATATTTTCGCATTATCTTCACTTGTAATCACTCTAAAATAAGCAGTTGGAGAAGTTCATGTCTTGTTATAATTAATCAAAATGGTGCTCAAATTTTGTGTTTAGAATATTAATTAGATAAAAAGTACTAATAAAAAATAAAAATTATATCTGGAGCATTAAAAGTAATTTAAGTGATTACATGTAATTTTATTTGACACTCTAATTTCCTGCTGCATAAAACATATCATTTTTCTAAATTTACTTCAACGGTTCGAAAATAAGAGCCGAAATAAATTCACAACACTCAAGTTAAATGATTAGTTGTTTGCAAATTGATTCTTGGTTCTGTATTTCTTTTTAAATTATCAGAGTTAATGAAAGGTTACTTTCTACTTGCATATTATTATTTTTAGTCATAAGACTATATTTGTAAACAATTTTTAAATGTGAATATAAGTAATTTTTTTTTAATTCTTTATATTCCATATCAATTATCCCGGGTATTTTAAGAACCATATTTATTAAATTAATAATAACATTAAATTAAACTTTTGTATTAAATTTACTGAAAATTATTATAAATAATTTTTTTTATTAAACTAAACAAAAGCGAAAAAAGCTGCATTATTCATTCGTAATGTTGGAATAAAATGAGATTTTTGCTTAAAAAGTACTTGTATTTTATTTTTATTTTAAAGCTTAGAATACTGTGTAAAAGTATATGAGTATATGGAAGAGTATTTTTAATTTTATGTTGAACGACGTGATTCCACACGTAAGAAAGTATAGCCACTAAATAACGAGACTGATTTTGTAAAATATTTTATTTTGATCTCATATATATTTACTTATTATAACCTTCTATATACATTCCTCCTCTATCCTTACAACACTTCATGCGAATCCTCCATTGTTCGAAACAGTGCTGGAAGTCTTCTTTCAGCTCCTTCAGGATGTGTGCCTCTTTCTCTTTCACAGCTTCAACGGACTCAAATCTTGTTCCTTTTAATACAGATTTCACCTTAGGAAACAGATAGAAATTGCCTGGCGTAAGATCTGGCGAATAAGGCGTATGGTCTAAGACTGGGATACTATACTTGCCCTAGAAACCTTTTGAAACACATTACGGAATGACCTGCCCTTCCACAATTCGGGTCGTTTTTTCCTTAATCTTTAACGGAGTTCGGCAAGAACGGGAAGGTAGTTGACTATCAGAAACCTAGTGAGGGTACACTACCCCATGATTATCGAGAAAATTGAATTTTGATTTGCTCATTTGAGCATTGTTTGGCTCTTGGTGAAGATGGACTATTTCAGTGATAGATTGGCGCTTCGTTTCAGGATCATAAGTAAATAATTCGAGATAAAAACTAACGTTTTTAAATGGTGTCAAAGTTTACTAAGAAAATTATTGAAATATTAGTTAAAACTATGTAAAACACCTCACATATCTCTCGTCTTTAAGATCACTCTCTCTGTGTAATTCAATATATCTTTCATAGATGGCGCCACGTTACTACACAAACTACATTATTAAAAAAATATTGAAATATTAATTAAAACTTGTCACAAATATCTAAATATTGCACTGTTAAGAGAATAAGAACGATTCCCAAAGTTTCAGAGCTCTAGTTTGATAGGAAGTTGGTTAAATTAATGATCGAAAATTTGATGACACACACACAACACCAAGTGAAATACAGAAAAATGTTTTAAAAAAAACCTCAATTCGTCACTCGTTGTTATCCTTTCCAATAAGTTTGGGTCATTTTCAATGGCATTCAAAGTGTCAGTACAAAAAAATTTGCGATCTTCTTGTTGTTCAAACGAGATAATTTTAGGCATAATTTTGGCGCACACTTTTTGCGTGTTAAAATTGTTATGTAAAATTTTCTTTACGGATTCTTTGTCAATTCCTGCAGTCTCAGAAATCGTTCGACTATTTAACTGGATTGAGCCTGGCAACTGAGTTTTTCAATATTGTCATCCGTTTTTAAAGTAGAAGGGCGACCCGAGCATGAATCGCTTTCAATGTCTTCTCGGCACCTTGAAAATGCTTGAACTCCTCAAAAACACAAGCATTCCTAGCCATATTCTCCTTTTATACGGATTTGCTTACAGAAGCGAGATGCGATGCATTCGAATGAAAAGGCTTCGCGCTAAAAAGCTGTCGGTCGCTGGCGTTTGGCGCATGCGTACTTCTTTTGAAGCAGTGTCAGTCTCGGTATTTAATAGCCACACCTCATAAATTAATAGTTAAATGCTCATACAGAGCTATCTAAACCCGGCCACGCTTCATTGGAGCTATGATATTCATTATTAAGGAAATAAATAAAAGTATTTTAATGAACATAGATTCACCATGAAAACATATCATTCAATTTAATATCCTATTTTTTGTTGCTGTGGAATGAAAGGGGGGAAAGAAAAAAGATGTTTTTCCATTGAAAATCGTCTTTTTATTGTAAAGGTAGTGTTTATCCGTTTTCTGCATAAACATTAAGATCAGATAGATTACCAGCTCTGGAGCATGCGACATATCATTGCTCATGAGAGAAGCATTCGTTTTCTTAAATTCAATTAGCACACTTGCAAAGATTGTTATGTATAATGAAACATTAAAATTTCTAATAAATATGTACTATAATATATATTACGAATAATAAATTTAATTTTTCTCATAAATTATAATTATAAAATTATTATAAATTATAATTATAAAATTAATATAAATTATAATTATAAAATTATTATAAATTATAATTATAAAATTATTATAAATTATAATTATAAAATTATTATAAATTATAATTATAAAATTATTATAAATAAATATGATCATATTATAAGTAATTATAATATATAATCATAAATGATCATAATTAATTAATTTTTATTGATACAATAATGCCAAGTATTTATAACTATTGATTATTTTTAACACACTTTTTATGTAGAACATAAATAGTAAAATAAGTAATTAAAATTTATTTTTCAAATTTATATTAACAAATTTAAATATATAGTAACTTTATGCAATAAGAATTATACAAAAAAAAAAAAAAAAAATCCCTACTTTTTTTTTAGAATAGCTCCGTGAAGGAGGATAAATTCATTCTTTCATTTTGCAAACCGAACATTCGATCTGTTTTAAAACTAAATCTTTGTTCATGCATTGATGTAAAGCACGCATTTCTCACCGAATCATTATAAAAATAAAAGTAACTCACATTTTTCAGATAAACTGGAAAGAGCAATTAAGGAATCTCCCAAAGGCATTCAACAATAAATGAATTGGGGGTGAAATGGTTTAAAAAGGCAAAAAAAGAAGGAAAAAAAATAACTGTATGAAGTATTTATAAAATATCTCCTGCTGTTTTTCATAAATCGTCTGCTCCTTTTAACGAACAGCAAACAAGAGAAAACAAACAACAACAAAAAACAACTTTATGCGGAAGTTTCTCAAAAGAGGAACTACCAGAGTAAACACTGATTCGAGAGATTGAAATTGTTATCGTACTCAAAAAAAACCACCAGTAGCCAAAAGGCGCCCGACACTTCACTTTTCCGAAACAAATTAATTTGAATACAATATTCAGCATGAAAACAACTCCCCTTTATTATTTTATTTTTGGAAACAGATAATCAAATCATTTCTCAGATAAAAGCAAATAGTCTAACCTTTGATTAAATATTATGGATATAATGTGCACATCAATCAACTGCTCTTAGTAACACCTTTTTTTTTTTCTTCTGCAATGACGTTTATTTTTACTATTTACATCACATTAAGAAGAATTTCGACCACGAAAATCAAAAAATAAAAGAGAGAGAGGCATTAGATACACATTCTTAAATCGGAGAAGACAAAAGACGCAACTCCGCCTTCTCGATTACAACAGAAAAGAGTAGAAGAGAGATCATTTTACCTTGCAATTGATTTTATACTAGGGATTTCTACCGATCACGTGGTACTCACATGGTATAAGATGAAGGGGGATTCTGGGGAACTTCCCTGGTGTCTATCAGTCTAGTAGGGATAATTTCCAACAGATTTATGACTATGGGAAAACTGATTCAACCGATTTTAATAGCGCATTATCCAATAATGAAAATGATAATTTATAATTGGATTAGAAAATATGAATGAACTATTTACTTTTGAGTTATATATATATATATATATATATACACACATACATAGAGAGAGAGATTGTTATATGATACACTGTGCTATCGCCCGCTTGTAGAGGTTGTTTGAAATATTTGCTTATAAATCACTCCAAAATAAAGGAAAGGAAGGTGACACGCGCTGCAATGTAACGTGATGAAAGAATAAAAAAGAATAAAGAAGAAGTTATTTTTATTCAAATAAGTCTATTGTTTGTCTGAAATTTAAAGACAAATTTTAGTAAAAGTTAAATGAATGTTAAGATATCACTAAAAGTAAAATGAAAGTCAAATAAAATGAAGTTATGTCTCAGAAGTGTGTAAAAGTAACAAAAAAGAAATGACTGAAAACATTGAGAATATTATCAAAGATATTTTAAGAAATACAATTTATTTTTATAATTACAGCAGTTTTAATATTTTTTTTATTTCCTTTTCTTACTCCTATTCATTACCCAGTTATTCAAACTTTTCTCTCTGTTTAATGTCAATGGTCTCGTTTTTTAGCTCCAGTGTTCGTGTTTCAGTGGCTTTTCGACGAAGCACAGATGACGGCTGACAATGTTGGAGCGCCCGTGTCAAAGCCTCAGTGGGACTACATTCACAAAATGGGAAATGATCTTAGGACATCTCTAGAAAATGTTACGTAAGTGTTCAACCATAACGTTTACGATGGCTGTGTTCAACCTTCAGTTTATTATTCCCATCGATTATAAGTCTTTCTGCAAAGATTATGGATCATCTGTAGATTTTGGAGGACAAGCTAGCAAGAAGATTTCACGACTTAACGAAAATTGAACTTAAATTCAATTCGTTCTCATATCCCATCACTGCTAATATTGACATAGCACCTGAGGTAGATCACACTGTGAAAGAAATGTTTATTGCTTCGACATTAGTTGATTTTTGCAGATCTTTTTCTGCTGAAACATTTCTATGTACGAAGAAATTTGCTGGAAATATAATCTCTATATTTGGGAGCAAAGTATTTTTTGTGCTTAAAGATCAACTGGAGTAAATGCAGATGCTCTTTCACAGACATGAGCTTGTAGACTGTGAGGAAGATCTCCACAAAATATCTCCCTCCTGATTTCAAAAAATATGTAGAAGAATGTGGCACATTTAACTCATTAAACATTCTAAAATTAAACATAATTAAAACTATAGATGATATGAAATTAGCACAGTAAATAAATTGTATAAAACTATCATTGCTTAATTTAATTTATATTTATTGATTTTTACGATACAATTTATATCTTTTTTGAAATACAATGTTAACTAATTAAATGCAATCATTTTAAAAGGCCCTTTGCAAGCCCCTGCGTCTACAAAGTGGCCAACGAACTAAAATAATTACTCATCCATATACTAGTGGACACATCAGGAATCTTTCTTTTGATAAGGGGCAGATAAACTTTTCAATCTGCACCATTTGCAATTGTTCCTAAGCCTCTCCCGACGATCTTTTCGATTGTATGGGACTCGACAAGGAAGAATTAGTTACTTCACCTCATCTCGTTTGTGATTTCTTGAAAATATTTAGTCTTATGGACTCGGTCTTGTCTTCGACCAGACCATGTACGATACGTCACAACATAGTTTTGGTACTTATTCCTCAGAAATATGGACAGATTGATTTTGCACCCACGAGTTTTCATGGGCATCCATAACAATCCTTGTATAACGATTGGTTTTCATTTTTCTTATTTTTTTCCTGGATAGATATAATTATTAATAATGATATTATTAATAGTATTAATGATTGATACAGTCGTTACAAGACCGAGAACTCATGGATGGTGTTGTTTACGTCGAGTCGTATATTCAAATTCTGAAGTCATTTAAAAAAGTTCGTCGAGTAGCAGGGCAAATGCATGTTAAATATATCAGAGTTCATTATCCTTACGTTGGTGTGGTGTGGAAATTAGGAGATTTTAGGTGTCATTTTCGTCGTTTGATTAAGGATTAAATTACGATGTCCATCGCCATATGCTCTCGTGTTGCTTTTCAGGGTGACATTGATTAATCAATCAATCAACAGTCGTTAAAATGGGAAGTTCTAAATAACTTCCGTAATTCTCAGCACAGCTGGAAGATACTAGTAAAATAGTAGTCGTTAAAATCTCTAAAAGTAATAAGTGATGATGCTAAGGGATCAGTTAATTTAATTAATTAATCTCGGTAAGATCCAAATAGGGCAGTTATGTGTACTCATTGTTCTGAACATATAAAATTTAGCCTCATCGATCCATAGAATGTTCCTCGGCCACTTCTGTTCCACCTCCATCCATGCCAAGAATGTTAAAATGAATGCGTGCTTCTGCTGGGTTCGTACTGGCCTGCTCAACGACAGCGGTTGTGACATCATCCATCACCTGCGGTATGCATTTTTTTCCCTCCTTCGAAACGTATGGTCTTTTGTGTTACTGGAAACATGGTGTTACTGGTGCCAAACCCAGAGATATCTGCTCTCGAACAACTGAGACACTTTGACGCATTTTCTCCGTTTTGGCTGAATAACTTTAGCAGTAAAGCACGTCCCGGTGACCAGAGAACCATAATGGTGGTCTAAGAATGTTCATAACGCTTTTGCTCTCCTTTTTATTTGTTACGACGGCCCTTTAGTCCGCCTCTTGTGCAAATTTTGTTCTCCGATACTGAGAGCACAGAACGAATAATCAAATTCTCCTTAACTAGCACGGTTCGTGCTCTAAGAACAGAAATGCTCAAGTTAATTACCAAAACATTATGTCGCTTCCTTTATTGGTCGTGCCGTGTAACATTATCTTTGCATTAAATCGAATCGGCGCATCATTTTCACATTGTAGCCTTTGTTGGAACTATTTTTTACCCTCTGTTACTCAATTTCCCGTGACATGATATGAGTACCCTCCAAAATTTGAAAACGTTAATTTGCTTCTCTGTGCAAGGCGTCCAAACAGGGATACTTTAATATGGAACTTTAGTATATATACTCTTACATAGTCTGTCCAATGAATAAATAAACTGATTCAATTTAATGATGAAGTAATTAATAATTTCATTTCGCATATACTTATTGGACAGATTATATATATATATATATATATATATATATATATATATATATATATATATATATATATATATATATATATACCTGTGTGTGAGAGTGAATGAAAAAATAATTTTGCTGTAAAATATGCTTCTGAATTTTCACCATTAAAGTTCTTCAAGCTTTCTTTTATTAGGAAATGAGATTATGAAAGTAAGTTTTTCATTTTTCTTTTTCAGAGCTGTGTTCGCTCCCTCGTGTATTTCTCATATGGTGCTATCAAAAAAGTAAGGTTTTTTTTTTCTTTTCCTATGCTTGCTTTTTAAATTACGTCTTGCGTAAAACATGAGCTAATCAAAATAGTTATTGTCAAAATGAAATTAGTAACTAAATCTAAATTAAGTATTTGAGAAAGGCATAAATTTCTTTTATTTGTTGTGAAAAAAACTAATACAAAGTTTTAGTTTCGATAAATTAAAAATTTATTAAATTAATTTTTTGTAGCACATTTTTCGTAAATATTTATGTTTTTTTACGGTGCCCTTGTAACTTAGTTGGTCGATTAAAGGACTTGAAACAGATAGATAGAGGCTTAGGATCTGATCATTTCCAAGATTTTCCATTGGAAGTTTCATATATATGTGAATTATGTTACCCATCTAAGTCTTTACGTGGCGTGAATGTGGAAAGCGGAATGTCAGTTCCAACGTCGACCTTGTCATCTGGCGCTAAATAGCTAATAGGGTTGCTATCATGACCGATATCTAATAATGTTGTACTGTTACAAAGGTGTCCAATTTTGAACATATATCGCACTTCTTTGGCGCCATTTTGTTTTCTGTCGCCAAAGCATGGGCTAAAAGAGGATTTTATTTGAGTGCAGAATATACTTTCGGAGACATTCAAAAAACAAGAAACACTCTCTCATTAAATTCTCAGTTTCACTTAACTGAAATCTATTTTACTCCCAAGTATTCATATTCAATCACTAAAAAATATTTTTGATGTTTAGCTTCTTCTCTTTTTTCTTTTGTGTGAATTATTTAAATTTTTAAGCTTTTACACTATATTTGAAACAAAATCTCTATTTTTAGCAAAAATATTTTTCGTCTGATGTTGAAATTGAGAATTCTTTCTGGAACTAACATATGTTTTAATAGCTAGAGTTTTTTCTTCATTTCTACCAAAGAAACAAATACGCTTTAAATGTAGAAGTTTATATTTCTTTACAACAAAAGTGTAACGCATACATCGTTTATGTAATCAGAACCCGAAATTCATGAAGAAATGGAATTATTGACGTCTTATTTCACCTTTAATCGAGCTTTTTTATGTTCCACTAATTTGAAACCTACAAGCAATGTTTTTATCTCTATGTGTTAGTTTTGCCCACTCCTTTATTTTATTCGTTAACGTGTATAAAAAGTTTAATGCTTTATTAATAACCAGAAAAAAAAATGTAGAAAGAAGGAATCAAGCATTATTTTTCAATATTTTAATTATATGGCTTATGTGTCGTCCATAAATATTATTAATAATTAAAATATTGCGGTGGGAAATTTAAGTCTCACATACGACTCGTTTTTTGTAGTTTTATACAAAAAAAAAAAAAAAAAAAAAAAAAAAAAAAAAAAAATAGTAAAATATGAGATTTGTTGAAATTAAAGGACTATTAGAAAATAATTCTTTTACTATAACAGAGGGAAAAAAGTAAAGTGTAAAAGTGTTTGCATCCTATTGCTAATGTTTTTTGGTCCCATATGCTCAAGTGCCAAATATTAAGGCCGGAGCGAAAAATTCAAATGTGCATACATTTGAATATAATCATACATTCAGCGCACATTACACGTAGACCAATCCAAGGCAAAAAGGGTTACTACGAATCAATCTTTGCACTTGCTGGTAGCTAGTGAGAATATTAACTATCAAATGTTTCGTTATGCTTATGTCGTGATGGCTGAACAACGAATGTTTTTACCGCGAGGTCTAAAAATAAATAAAATATTCGAATTTAAAAGGAAATATCAAGTGCTTAATGTAATATGCTACATTAATTATTACTGAATATCATTAATAGAAACGTACGTATTATTGATGTAAAAGAAAACTTTTTAAAATCGTCTTCTGTAATGGTTTGATTTCGAATATTTTGTAAAAAGCGTCTACCTTTCTAAAATGTAATGAAGTTGCTAATGTATTCGTAAAAATATCGTCTGTAGATTAGGTAATTTAAATTAAATGTATTCCTTACTCTTTGTTCTATATTACTTTTATTGTATTATTATTACTTCATGTACTCTTTTCTATACCAATTTACATATGACAAATAAATTATTTTGTTGTACCAAATTTGTTTCAAGGCCCCGCAAGTTAACTTTGGACCCCGTTTATGTTCAGGTCGACCCTGCCAAATTCTTATGAAAACCAACAAGATAAAATTATCTGTTTCTTCTTGGGGCAGAAAATATATTCTTGGGTAAAAATTAAATGAATCGTTCAATTAGATAACGTGGTCAATTAGCTAGAGATATTACGATAGGAATGTTTACGCAGCATAAACTCTCTTAAGGTTCAGCCGTTCAATTTTTTTGGATCAATTACAATTTGTCAATGGTAGTTTTTGTTGAGTGTTTCTTCAACGATTTTTCTCATATGCTGTTCTTGTCAGATGTTCAACACATGGCTTTCAATGAAGTACTTTGTCGGAAAGATTGCTTGTCTATCAATGTGATTTTTTGTTTTCTACTAAAGGGACTGGCGGCATGTGAAGATAAACAAAGTGTCGTTACCACAAGCTCTACGTTGCTGGGAGCTTCAGGCGCACGAACACAATCATCATCACCACCACCCTCATCATCATTTGTACGATCCAATCAATAGCGATTCTCTTCCACATGACGTCACAAGGTGAGTCCTGCACAAGACTAAATGCCCTTCCTAAAAATCATACATTTACTGCAAATGCATTGAACTTTTTCCGTCTCGTGATTAAAAAAAGTTTCGATTATTTCTGATTGTTCTCGGTTTGACTATTTACTGTAAAATAGATAAGAAATGCAGTTAATTAAAGGACATGAGAAGGCGTATTGTAAAGTTTTAATTATTATTAAGAAATAAGCGAGATATCCGAAAGAAATTTAAAAAAAAATTATTATTATTAATTGGTTTTCTCTAGCTTACATTGTATGTCTGGGTAAAAACTTTAAAAGCTTTTATCTCACATTCGAAAGCTCTCGACTGAGCTGAAATTTTCTATACACGATTGTTTGGGATGACAAAACGATATTTTAACAATAATTAATTAATGAAAATTAATTGATTAAAATTAATTATTTAAAGAATTAAATTTTACGCCAAATTTCTTGCCAAGTCGCCAAATGGTAGCCACATCCAATGCTTAGTTGAGCTAAAAAAATTTACATGTATTTATTTAGATGATAAATTTGACAAATGTCAAATAATAAAATAAATTATTAAAACAAAAAATTAAATAAATTCAATTTGATTAAAAGTTCTCTTTGCTCTTAAAATTTTAGGTATGAAAAGATTATGTTATACAAAGTGTGAAGTTTGAAAGAAAACCCATGTTAAAAAAAAACTCGTTTTTTACTGGTGTTATTATTAACTATATAATGTTGGTTTGTTTAGTTTCGTTAAGCCGTAGAATGAAGTAACTTTCAGTATCGTAATGTTTTAATTATTATTCCGGATCATCGTTACGGTTTCATTATTACTAAAAATAATCGAGACGAAAACTTAATTTTTATTAATTAATTTCAAGATTTCTCTTTATATACATAATTTACCATCAAGGGTTATACATTTCTCTCAGCATTTCTTTCGATTATCATCGTAGTACAACTCAGCAGATTGAACTTTACTTTCTCCATATTTTGGGTTATTTCAATCTACTACTATCTTGGGTTACTTCAATCTACAATCTATCTTATTTCAATCTACAATTTGGGTTAATCCAAAAAAACCAACATTTATAGCTGCAATTTGCAATGTTATGTACATATAGATAAATGTTCAGATCAGATTTTATCCAGACATTTCAGTTATTTTTGGGTAGTAACGAAAACTTTACGATACTCCAACGTACATGCAAAACAAGGTGTGTGTTTCAATCTACTCGTAGATTCAATCAACTGCAGAAAATATAGACAACGCAAAACTTGTCTAATCACTCTAAAATTATAATTAATATGATCGGAATTCGATAATCAAAGAGAAAAATTGAATATTTTTTAAAACTTTATTCATTTTAATGGAAACAAACGTGATGAAAAAATGAAAACTACCCTAATTTAATTACCGGTTATTTTCAAGAAGTTTACTGGAAGCTATTTAATGTTTCTGGTTGTGCCGGGTAGAGATAAACATCGTGTTGCATCTAAGTGCAACTCTATTAAAGAATCAATCAGTATACTCAGAAGAGGTCCCAAGCCTTATAAGTTTGAAAACTCTTTTCCTGCAATTTTGAAGAACCTGATTGCTAATTTAATACATTTCCTCTGTGCGAAGTAAGAAATATTTATTTTAAAAACAATTTATTTATTTTTTCTTGACAAGGGCTAAAACTTTAATTTTCTAACTTAAAAATGTATTATTTTATGACAGCATTACTTAACAAATGTAAAATATTATTATTGATATCGATTTGCTGTAACATATTCCTGTTTAGAAGTTAAGTTTTCACTACCATTTAAATTGTTAAAGTATTTTTACTTGTATTGTATGTAGATTGCATTTTTTAACATTAGGTAATGAGCCTATTCAATTGATTTTTTCCAATAGTCAATAAATATTCTATTCAATTGATTTTTTCCAATAGTCAATAAACATTCTATTCAATTGATTTTTTCCAATAGTCAATAAACATTCTATTCAATTGATTTTTTCCCCAATAGTCAATAAATATTCTATTCAATTGATTTTTTACCTTACTCAAATAACGATTTCCTGTGTAATTAATGTTATGATACTTATAGAATGTGGTTCACATTACATTACATTTTTCGTAATTCTTTTATTTCTAAAATCATTCGTGGGTTCCGCTTATGAGCTTGAAAGCCCCAGGATTTCGCGGGTCACGATTTCTTACAACTGTTACCTTAAAGGGAAAGAGTTGGTAAATGTTTCGAACATCTTCCAATTCTGGTATAACTGCCACTAAAGTTTTGCAATTATACGACCAAGTGTAACATATGATTGATTGTTTTCTTAACGTCGCACTTGGAAGCAACACGAGAGCTACTGGTGACGAGCAAAGTGATTTTGAGTCTCCGTCAAGTGAGTGACGAGCACAACTGTGTGTGTGTGCGTGTGTGTGTGTGTGTGAGAGAGAGAGAGAGAGAGAGAGCTGGAGTCTCCCTCTAGTAGCTTCCAAACCACACCTTTGGGAGAACCTCGCCTAGTTTATGCGCACCAGTCCAGACTGGTATTTAGTAGCATCAGGATTCAACTGAATAAAAATAATCCCAGTCCCGAGTTAGGGACCATGTCCACTAGGCTACTGAGGTCACAATTGTAACATATGACTTTATAAAGTAGCATTTAAAAGCCTTCAGTTACAAAGGCAGTTTCAGTTATAACAGATCCTTCCAACTTGTCGAATTATTTCTACTCATCATACAATTAATCCCATAAAAATTGTTAAGTGGTAATATAGAAGCAAATGTTTATTCTTGTCTAGTAAGTAATGAAGAACAAAATGTAAATTAGTTCCGATTAAAAGTTTATTATTAGTAATTTGATCAGCTGTTCTTCGAAAATTCATAACTGAAGCTTTTTTTTTAAAAAATCATTCTGTCGATTCGATTTGAAGTTTTTTCGGTCGACCGTATTAAACGCTAAGATTTAGCCTATGAGATGTCGTCAACTTATAAAAGTATATTATATGGCACCCCCGTATTACTTAAAATTACGACTCCAAATGTTTTCTATCTGATGTGATTATTCGAACTTAAGAGCAGCGTCACTTTGAGGGATACCATTTTTCAAATAATTAATTATATGATTTCGAATATCAATGGAATATTCTTTACGCTTCTTGACCTTTTCTTTTAATACTAAATGAGTATTGCTAAAATTAATACTAATATAAGAATACTCCCTTTCTTATAAATTTATTAATCTTGTCAAAATACTTTTGAGCACCTCAAATTTGAAGTATTCGAAATAAATAATAAAGTTTTAGTGTAATATTGCTACCATAGACATACTGTATCATTATTTAGCTTATGCTTTTAAACCGGAAGCAGAATTAACTTGAAGAAGCGAGATGGAAACTTCTTTTCTGATGTTTTATAAAATGCCTTTTTTCTTATGGAAAAATTATAAGTTACATCTAGCACAAACCCTACAGCTCAATAATTACTAGAAGATTATTGATAGAGACTCATTTTATATTTGCTTTTTCTTAAGTACTTTTAAATATGGCTTGCTAGTGATTCAAGTAGTAACTCTAATTCAAGTTTGCGTAATATACATGCCGTACCGCTATTATTTGACTTTTTTCATCGATGACCCATTAATTTCCATAAACTTTCATTTAGTTTCTTAAAACATTTTATTAACATCATTCATTCTTAGGTATATACTAAGCAATAGTGTCTCTCTGGTAAACTTTCCAAGGGCAACACACCCACATCAATGAAAAGTGTAAAATCACTTCCTCAAACCTTACCAGAGCTTCGATTTTGTTGATGCGTTAACCTTTCTGCAATCGTTTTAAATAATGCAAATTTCATTTTCTCCTTAGTCCCAGTAATATGTCCGGAGACATGCCGACGGCCAGTCTGCGGATCGGTCGACGGAAATCGGACAACAGTTCTGCCGAGAGCCGAGATGAGATGGACTCGAGCGAATCTATTCTCGACAAGGAGGAGAGAAGGAAGCAGAGGAGGAAAGAAAGGAAGAGGAGGCGACAGAACAAAAATAAGAAGAGGAAGAAAAACAGTCGGAGGGAATGTAAGTGATTTCAGCTGTCTCAAAACTGAACATTGATTGCATATTTTGAATCGAGATTAAATATTCCATCTAAGTGAAACTGAATTCGAATCATATATCCCATAAAATTAAACTGCATCTGCTCAAATCATAAGTTTCCGGATTTTTTTAATACGACCGTCACCTTTTCAGGAGTAAATTTTGTCGCTTTTTTTTAATACGCCTCACTCAGGAGGGGACTTACTATTTACTGCTTCTATATATATATATATATATATATATATATATATCTCTCTCTATATATTATGTGTAGTGAAAGAAAATAATAACATTTAATGTTATTTAATTTTTAGTGGTCTTTTGACATAGTTGAAGTGTAAATTTATGTATCTATTGAATAAAGTATTATAGTATCTATCGGCAGAGTAATATCAAATAATATTTTGTAACTGTTAATCAAATTATTAATAGAGAGTATCAGTGTCTACGTTGAAAATATTTTTTATTACATATCGATAGAATATTCAGAAATTATTGATTCAATTTCTATCCTTTAATTTAGAAAGGTATCAAGAAGTTCATATAAAATTTAATAGAATCCTCTAAATCAGATTAGGAAATTGTCTATTGCTTTAAATACTTCAATCGATTCAAATGTTCAGTCTTTTTCGAACAAAAATATTTTTTGAAGGTCACATCCAATTTAAAATAAATGTAAGATTGCAAATTATTTACGATCAGATGATGAAATTGTGAAATTTGTTTGTGAAAATTCCTTATTGCAAAGTCGAATGCTTTATTCGTTGCCTTATAATTTTCTCCCCTTTAAAATCTGTCTGTTTTGAATGCTCAAGAACTAAAAAAAAAACAATTGAAGGAAAAATTATTTATTTCTAAGCAAAATGAAATGAAATGCGGTTAATAAAATATTTTTGCTTGAAATTACATTCAAAATAAAAATTACATATTACGGTCATAATTTTTAAATAGTATTGAGAAAGAGAAATTAAGCTGATTATTATCATCTCAAACACGTGATTTAAATTAATAGAGATATTATTTTAAATAAAGTGGAACTAATATAATTCTTTCAATGTGTTTATATTCGCTCTAACAGAACTACATATTTATCGTGAGCATCTGTATTATTTCCACATTTCTTAAAGCTCTAAATAATAATAAATCAATGCAAATTATACTGGATATGATGAATACATTATAATAAAAGCTCATAATTTCATTGAAGCAAGAAATTTTTGTAAGATTTTTCAAAATTTTCCTTAGAATTAATTTCCATAGAATAAACTAATCCATTTGTCCTATTCGTGACAGCATTATTAACAGATTTAGCTGTTTAAAGGGGAAAAAACTGCTTTCTGCTACATAATCATGAGTGTTCTATTTCTTTCTTTGATCTGTTTTTGTTTTTTGTTTTTTTCCTTTTTGCTTTGACACAATAATTATGGCTTCACATTTTCAAATATGTATTGCTATCATTCATTATTTTTTATAGGAAAAATTTTTTGTTATAGAGCATAGTAGAAAAAAATTCATTACAAAATAATTCAAATTAAGAAACATTATACAGTTAATAATCTGTTAACAAATTAAAACGTTACTAGCCTTTTACAGATTTGCTGCTGATAAATCCAATCTTCAAAACTTTGATGTAAGAATTAATTTGCTTGGAAATGTTTTAAACGCTAAAATGTGGCTGCAGTAGCCTTCTGGTCATGGTAGGCGTTGTTTAAATTGAATGGTGGATTTTCGGTGGAAGATGAATTCGACCCAGTGGCGGATGAAGACAGTTGTCCTTAGAGTGCCTGCAGAGTTTCGAACCTGGTCCACTAGGTCTGATGCAAAGTTGATCGGTCATTTCTTGCTGTGCCTTTATCATCAAGACATCCCATTCGGGATAGTCATTAAGGCGTTTTAACTTCCGGCGTTGTTGTTTAAGAGAACCGCCGCATGCATCTCATCCAGTATGATCCGTGATGATATGAAGATAAATGTTCTGAATGAAATTTTTTTGAGAAGGTCACTATTTCAGCCATTACTGCTACTGAAATACATCTCCTCCCTGTTGTATTGAGTTCTCCTTTGAACAATTCCCATTTGGCGCCATCTAGTTGAGTGGTCTCTTTGATACGTGCGCCGCAGCCGGAATATCACTAGTTGTCATTTATGTGCATTTGTTTTAATAAGACTCACATAGGCAAGTGTTTTGCGTCGGGGGAATAAGCAACCAGTAGTTCTAGGCTGTACGGCCATCTAGAATTCAAGTCCTGGGTCACCACTTCGATGTTGCAGGGTTTTCACCCCGTGGTGGTGGAGGAGGAAATGCTTAACTTTGGAGTGTCAGCGACGCTTCGAACCCTAGTCCATTGGGTTCGATGAAAAAGTACCTGGTCGCTTTTTGCTACGCCCTTATGAACTAGACCAAAGAGATGTCCCATTCGGCCTAGTTATTAAGGGATTTTAATTTCTGGCGATGTTGTTGAAGAAAGCCGCCGCAGATTCGAAAAACGGAGTTGATGCATGTTTATGTCGAGGCTCAATGCCTTCATGTTGCAAGTGCGTGGAAATTTTACGTAGAAGGCATGCAAAGTTGAGTACCAGCACACGTGAAATCTTCGTCATTTGACTGAGGTTCAAAATTACGAGGTCCTTCACCAATAGCCCTCGTGTTGCTTCTAAAAGTGACGTTAATACATAATCAATCAATCAAAATCTAATTCATCAGCATCCTGCTTCATTTCGCAAAGAATTTGTTTGAGTCTAGAGACAACGCAGATGTGTTTATAATTTTGATGCTCCCTTAAAAATACTCAAATTCTTTGTATCTCAAATAACTCATACCAACACAGATATTTTAATAAAAAGAAAACATCTGCACCTTATCAAAGATTTAAATATGGTGTCTAGTCAGAAAAATTATGCTAAGTTACTTACGACATAATTAAATGACTATCATAGAGGAGACAAGTATACCGGTGAGGTTGGCCCTCGTGTCCTTCTTTTTCCCGCCACATCCTCCAATTTTTCATTCGAACTGTTACCGGATGGTCGTTACAGATGACTTTTGTGTTGAAACAATAATAAAATCGATTCTTACAAAGAAATAAGAATATTAATGTTTAATTCCCCTTCTTATTGTAGCAAAAATCCATATTTTACAGCGGCTCAACTGAATGCGCTTTCCGTTTATAAAAGTTAATTTCAAATTCATTAAAATAGAAAATTTTCATTTATACATTTTTTAAATTTATCCGGTTTTTATAGATTAGATTTTGCCTATGTAATGAGATCATCATCCGAAACACGTTTTGAAGCCATAATCATTGTGTCCAAATAGCATCTCTTCTCCCCCCTTTTTGTGTCTCTTTGCTCTCTTTCGATTCCCCTCTGTATCTGCAAACCACCTCTATCCCCTTATCAGCGAGGAGCCGTGACAAACGCTCTCTCTTTCCGGAAGACCTCCGAGTCCGGCATCGGTGGACGCTGCACGAGGACCTCTGCTACCACTGGCTAGTGGACGAATGCACCTGGCCGCAATGCAACAGGGCCTGCCCCAGACTCCATGACCCTTTCACCGGCGAGGAGCTCGACTTCATCGAACTACTCAAGTCTTTCGGACTGGACATGAGCAGTGTTGCCAACGCACTCGGCATCGACCTCGTCACCCTCAACGATATGGACCACGACACGCTGCTGCAGCTTCTCACCCAGCAAACCAACAAATAAAAGCTCTCCAGCTGTTTACTTCCTGGATCCACCATCCCCTGCAAATATTTCCTTTCACAGGAAATTAGACGGGCGACCGTATTTCTTCTCATTTGCTCACCAACCTCTGATTTATGTCCTATACTGGGCAATCCTCAGAATTGCCTTCATTTGCAAACGGTAAAAGACATCCTTATTATCTGAAAGATTGTGTAAGTTGACTCTAAGCATCATGTTGGTATGGCTAACAAACAAAGAACAACTCTTAAGATATCTTGCTCAACCTCTTCCCCATTCTTGGACTCCAACATTGTTTCTAAGTATAACGAATGTTTTTTTTTTTAATTCGCACCCTGCTGCACATTTAGATGGACTTGCGTTTCATATTACTTATCTTCCTAGTCTACGAAGCCGAAATGACCCAGGAAGATAGCCATCAATTTCTCCTTGTTCCTGAAAAATGGCGATCATACCGAACAGAGACAAAAGTTTCTTTGAGGAAAATATGGAAAATTCCAATTGATTTTTGTTGTTGTTGTTGTTATGAACTCTTTAAAATATGCTTCATACTTTCAGGTCTTCTACAGAAAATACAAAAATTCTGAAAAACAAATATATTCTGAATCACGACCGATACCAAACTCCGTATCGTTGTAGTACAAAATTGCTCTTGGTGTGTTCATTTTTGAACAATAAAATCAAAAAGTACAAAATTATTTTGTTATGGTTAAAAATTGGGCAAATCCTCCGTGGCTATCCTTTACCAGTTATTCACACAAATATGACATGTCATTTTTGCTAGAAGTGCTCTGAAAGTACAGAAGAAAAACACCACTCTTCATAATTTATTGGTTGGCGTCTTCTCTATATGAAGCGAGATGTCAAAGTGATTATAAATACCTTCTACAACAGATAAAAGGAAAGCTTTTATTTATTCAGAAGGACTTGAATATTTGCCATGAACTCACCGAAATAAACATTAGGTGTGATGTTTGCATTGTCCATTTGTATAATTTTAGACCTCAGGGTTTACTAAAGAGACAGATTTAAGATGGACAAAGTACTTCGCAAAGCCAAAAAAGTGTATTAAATACAAAGGCAAAATCATTTACGTTTAAATTTACGAAAACATACAAGTTTTAATTAGTTTAATTAATGAATAGTTTTTAATAATATATTACTTGCTAAATATGTAGTAATTTATATACGTAGATTCAATACGTTTGACATATTTAATATTGTAATCATTCTAGAAGTACATTTTAGTGCACATATATATATATATTTATAGTTTTATATCTTAAGCACTTAAATATTAGCACTTACGTTTCTTGCATGGACAGTACAATGTTTAATTAACACTTTATGGCAAAATTAGACATAAAAGTTAAATATTAGCATTTTTTGCCTTTTAAGAATATTTTTAAATTTGTAAAATTTCATAAGCTGATAGGTTAAGAACTTTTTAAAGCATTTCAAAGATTCCTTTTTATTCGAAAAGATTCTAATTTTCTTGATATCTGGAAAATTTATAATTCTGGAGACATTCATTTAAATAGGGAATATACTGACAAGTGTCCTCAGTGAACAAAAAAACGGTGTAAGATATTAATATCTTGCGCAATTTTTCTTTCGATTCAAGTTCAATTATTATTTATAGACTTCTATTATTTATAGACTTTTTGCTTGTTAATAAAATTCATACAACTGATATATTCATTCATTTCTGAAAGAAACACTGATAGAAAACTGCTTGTGGGAAGATATGACTGTAATTTAACTATTTTTTTTTATCAAATTTCATTTATAATAATTTCAGAAATGGTTATATTGATGTTTAATTTTTCTTCTCCATAATTATACAATAAGCATAATATATTATCATAATTCTAAATAAATAATATAGTGTATAACTCTAACATAATTCTTTATTAAAATTGCGAAATTTATAGAAATAACTGCTCTACAAGGATTTGTACAATGAGATTTGTTTAAAATACATAAGAAATTTAGCTTCAAAATGAAAGTATTACCTTTCCAATAACGAATTTTGAAATTGTAAAATTATATGAAGAATCAGTGAATTAGATGAAATTATTTTTGAAATTGTATCCGAATCGGAACGTTATGACTTGATAAATTTAGATTTTATCTCGAAACGATAATTCTTTCTTAGGTAACAAGAAAACCAATTCCCAAATGAATTGAATGGGTTCATTATAAAAATATAATAAGTTTGTCATGATATTCCTGAGTCTCTAGACATTTTCTAAAAATTTTCATTGCGGTATTTCATCTGGAAAACCCACCAAATAGGACTATTTACTTCTGAGCATAGTATTTCTGCTTAAGAAAATTTTCTATTTGATTATATATTTTGTTCTCCTATACTTAGATCAAATTACTTATCTTGAATTCATATTACTGAATCTATTAACACAATGATGAAGTAGATCATTAGATTCATTTTAGTAAATTTCAGAAGAAGATACACTTTGGTTAATCAATATAAAAAGGAATTTATGTAATTACACTATATAAACAAATTGTCAACATTTTTATATATATGGTATCCTTTTTTCATTATTTAAAGCAAACACAGCTTAAATAATTTTTGGCAACAGTAGTGTGATCGACTTACAAACTGTTCAGGAAGTTATATATATTTAGGGTTTACAAGCTAAAAACAATTCTCTAATTTAAGTAATTTTTCAATCCGTGATTGAATTGTGTAACCAAAAGACCTGATTAATTTTACCAATTGACATTTATCATAAGATGTGTTCATATGATCCATTATAAATTGTAAGACCAGAGAATACAGAAGAAAAAGGAGATGGAGGTCTGAAGCGATTTTAATTTGATGTTATATCTCAATAAAAATGAATCTTGTGAGAAAATTGACGCAATATTTCTAAGTTTATATATGAAAAGATATCACGAGTAATATATTAGTTAAAAAATTGAAGATTTTTCTCAGAGAACATGTATTTATACCCAACACCTCTTATATCAGTGATATAAGGTTCAAATTAGAAACGAAAAATTTTGTAACTAGCGTACGTAGCAGTATAATATTTTATAAAACAATATAAGTTTTTAAGTGCTACTAAAAATATACTTCTTACTTCTAGAGAATGTAAAAATCGCTTTCTGAAAATTTTTCTACTTCTATTCTTAAGATTGTATTTAATACCTATTTTGCGTCCTCCTAGCGTAAAGACCCATGTCTTTTGTGGAATCCTTGTTTTTAATAGTTTAGAAAAAGATGGTATTTTTTTTACCCAGTGCAGTACTTTATACTTTTATAATTCGAAATTATGAAGAGATTGTTCCCTATTTAAATGAAATGTTATAAATTTTATTTAATTTTTTTTATTCATCTTTTAAAAATCATATAAATTTTTATAGATATGATATTTGTTAAATTATCCCACTAAGGAGCTTTTATTGTCCTCTTAAATTTGCCTTTATTACGTCATCGGAAGATTAATGTCATAAATACTCCAACTTCTACCTCTGAATCTTTATTGCAGTAAGCATTTTGATGAGTTTCGTTTTTAGTATAGCATATATTTATTCTATGGATTTATATTTTTACCAACTCAAAGAATCTCCTATACATTTACCTGTACCATATAAATATCTCTCTTTTTCACCCTGCATGGAATTTTTATTTTTGAAAGAATTATTTTATTTGTTCATTCAAACGATCTTATTTCAGATAAGAAAAAAAAAGCACTATTCACTTTGTCAAAATCAAAATTCTCTTACATTTCTAATATTTCTTCAGAATCGAGTTGAATGACAAAAGATAAGTTTTCAGAGAATATTTTCAATTTCAGTTAAACTTCTCTTTTTATACTTCAAAAGTCATGAAAAGAGACTGTTGTAAATTAGCTAGAGCTTCATCTTATATTTATGAAATATATTTAAATTCAAAATTGTACCTTTCCTTTTTGTAATTAGTAAATATTCCTTTAAAAGAGTTTATTCTAATTTACATATTACATTGAAAAAATTCTTTTTGTCTAATGAAGTTGCTATCTAAATTAAAAGAACATTCAAAGCATGGACATGTTTCTTTACAGTATTGGAACCTTTAAATGTCAATAATTTTTAATACTTTTAATAAAATGTATTTATTATTTTGACTGACGGTGTTAGTATTTATTACATTAAACAATTAGAAAAAAATGTTTTTCATTCGCAATTTGCATCAATGAACTTCATGTCTTCCAAGTTGTTTAGATATTGTTCTGTAACTCTCTCTTTGATTAATTTCATATTTAATTTGCATTTTTCTGTAAAAATAAATCCAAAGAATAAAAAAATGCGATGTTTTAATATTTTTATGTTGTGAATTGTGAGTATGTGTAAATATATGTAATTTTTTCATGTTTTGTACATAACTGTTTTAGATCCGTGTTCTTACATAATCTACGATTCTGTACTGTTATTGTAAATAAGTATATTAAAATACTGATTTACGAATTATAATCTGTAGCAAGTTTATTTCTTCCACATATAACAATTTTTATAAAAAAAAAATAATGGCCGTTATAACTTTCATTTTAATTTATGCAGTGAAATTATATAATGTGATAATATATAATTATATATTATCTCATTCTACCTAATATAAAATACGAATACATTCTTAAACTTTTTCTAATATAAATTAATATTTCAAATTTTAATATTTTGTCCGAAATGTACGGATAAAAATGAACTTTTATTATAATTCAAGCATGTTTATTTAAACTTAAAGGTTTTAACAAAAATATTTGAGTTTTTATGAGAAATTGAGAATTATGATATGATCTTTAATTAAACTGATATTTATTTCACAATCAATGTAACCATGAAGGCATGAGTTATAGGTCTTAGCAACTAAAATCTCAAAATTAATCCACTAACTTCTTACAAGTGACATTAAAAAAGTGCACATCTAAATGAAGCGATAGAAATTAGATTCTACATCCCATATTCTGTGAAAACCTACATTAAAAAAAAACCTACATAACAATATCATAATATTTAAAAAAATAAATTAAGACAACTTGCATCTCCGTAGTCAGCTCTATGGTCAAAAATCTTGTCTAACCGATTGTAGCGCCGACGTAAACCTCGTCTGACCCCAACGCAGATATCTATTTTTGAAGATTGTAGCTTTCTTTCTTCTTAATAGCATTTCTTTCCATTTTTATAACCACAGAGAAACCTCAAATCTGGTTTAGATTTGGTTTGGTTTGGTTTTATTAATGTCGCACAACAAGCAACACGAGGGCTATTGGTGACGGACGTCGTAATTTTGAACCTCGGTCAAGTGACGAGGACGACATCTGAACTGGAACACCCTCTCCTAATTTCCACATCAAAGGGAAAATTTTGTGCCCCGACAGGTTTAACGTGCATCAAGCTCGGCTACATGGCGGGTCTTTAGTGGTATGAAGTCTCGAACCCCCGACTCGTCGATGAAAACCGTTGGCCAAGAGTCCGAAACCATGACCACAAGGTTACTGCTGCTATAAATATAATTGAGATACCTTGAAAATTGACATTTTAATATGTTGCATTTGGTTTGAATTAATATTGTTCTATTGACGTTCTAACCTCGGTCAAGGGATGAGGACGGCATATGAACTGGAACTCTCTCTCCTGACTTCCACACCAACGAGAAGACTTTGTGCCCCTACAGATTTTACAAGCCCGGCTACACGGCTGATCTTTAGTGGAATCAAGGCTCGAACCCGCGACTCTTCGATGAAAACCGCCGACCGAGAGTCCGAAACTATGACAACAAAGCTACTGCGGCTACAAATCTAGTATAGAGACCTTGAGAATTGACATTATAACATGTTGTATTTGGATTGAATTAATATTGTTCTAGAATTACATAATTACCCGTCAATCAAATAGTTTGTGCCCGCAATCAAGTGATGAGGAAGAATCCTGAATAGTACCTCATTCATAATTTTCAAATTACATATCATAAGGAGTTTTAATTCCATTACGATTTAACGTACGTCAGAGACTTCTAACCTTCTACATGGCATTTTCTGTAATAATTACGTTCCATCCTTAGCCTGTCTTTTAACTACATAACACTGTTATGAAAAATTTTCAGAAATGTGGGGGTAAAAATCAAGTCTTACATGGAGGATAACGACAATGTCACTTAATTCGCGAATCTTCAGGACAATACACAGGTAGAAGAGCTTGGGCAGTAAAAGCACAAATAAGAAACGCAGCACTTCCATAGATTAGTGACTCAGATACAGGAACAAAACAGAAAAGTATGAGCAAAGTTCAGCTCACCAGCTTATTAGTTCTTACTATGGACAACCTTCGCAGAAATAATCTGCATTTCCAGGGCAGGTTCCGACAATTCCTGGTAGATACACGCTGCTTCTCCTCAAACTCACCCGGCACGCTCCATTTCCAAGTGCTGGCAGCTTCCAGTCGGTTTTCCGATTGATCTCCGCAATAGAGATTCCAAAGCAAACTCATAATGACACTCTCTCAAGCTCTCCATGTATTTATACCTCTTCCGGCCAGGTATGACGTGGCATAGGAAAATTCAGAAAAAGTCTACAACTTTCTTTCCTTGTGAAGATATCGATTCCATTCCAGCACCTTCAGGAACTTTCCATTTTTCGCCAAAGTCACCAAATGCATCGTCAAGGTTAAGGGGTCATCACTTAAGCTTCCCTTGGCTGACTAATGACATCTCTTTAAATGTTTCTTTTCCTTCACAAGAAAACCGTTGTAAGGAAACGTCATCTCCTGTTCGTAGCAATACTCTGAAATATGAAGGCCACTTGTTTAGATGTTATGCTTGAAGATAACAACATCATATGAATATACTTTTTAATGTAGGGTTATTTGCGAATTTCTCTAAACTAATCATTGGAACTTTTTATAAATTGAATCGCAGAAAATAAAACCTCGTGATCATTGCAAATTGTATGAACTAAAGAAATGTAATCATTTGAATAATATATACGTATTTATAAGCGAGGTCAGTTTTTTTTTTAATGAAGAAGAGGTTGAAATTTTGGAAGTTAGCCGTTAGAGGATAGCCATTAATAATAATTAGCAATAATTGACGTGTGCGAACCTGCATAGATAGCTCACGGGAAGTATCATCTAGAGTGAGCGGAAGTTGGTGTACCCTCTCGAACCACCAATGTATGCAATTAAATTAACGCCGAATCGGCCAAGTGGGCCGAAAATTAATTTGATATTTATTCCACGCTTAATTGCAGGCACATTAAGGATTAGTAGACTAATAGAGAACAATTATTTCATATTCATAAATTTATTTTAAAAAATATAATGGTTTGGAATTTGACTATTTCATCTATCAAGTCAGCATTTCTGTTACTTTGACTTTCATCTAAATATTATTGAACTTTTAAACAATGTCCATCGAATTAAATGAGAGGGAGGCGTTACAATTTCATACCCTATCTAGCATGCATTAAGTTCTTGACAACGGAGGAAAAAAACTACTAGGAACTCTAGGCTTTCCCTAGATAAACTATTTAGCTACAAGACTGTATTGAGTTTCAAGATAAATGTTTTTCCTGATTGGAATATGCGATCAAACTGAAGTATGCATAGATTAAAAATACCTTAAAATATGTTACTACAAATATGATTAAATCTCTCTCTCATTTGTCTCTAACAGAAACATTCATTAAAGGTAATTTATAATTAGCCAAATAAAAATGTGATGGTTACGGTCAAAAGTTGGTAAGAAAATTCTTTTGGAAAATATATGTCAGATAATAATGCTGTTAAAGTTACACCTGAGAATAATCTCCATGAAAATATTAATAAAAATAAATCTATATTCTGATTCAATTTGGTTATATTCAATTATTCAATTTATATATTCAATTCGGTTAGTCTGTAAATTTTTTATACATTGTTTTCTATTAATCCCTCATTTTTACTGAATAAATGGAGCACAACTCTTATCTCGTCATAAATATAACGGTAAAAATAAGTACAGTTATACTTTCTAATAAGGGACACCTATCAAACCAGACATTTTGTCCCTTAATTACAGATATCTCATCTTCAGAAAGTACACACATACTGAAAAAAAAATGTAATTTATTTAGAGATTCAGGTTGTATTAAGCTTTAAATAAATGATATATAAATACAAACATAGTCGTATGTATTTGATTGAATTTGAATTTATTGAAAAATGAAAATTCTTAATTTAAAAAGTTTAATTACTGCAAAAGTGTATGAAATGAACAACAGAGTTTTGAATTTACAGAAATTTATTGAAAATAATGCGTTACATTGATTTGTTTGAGGAAGTCTGTACATAGCAAGCATTTTTTTCCATGTAGATATTAAAGTCACTGATGATCTTAGTTCAATCACTATCAATGGTGTACCCGGGGAGGGAGTGAAAGAGGACATATGCACCCCAAGAAGTTTTCTCAAAATTGAAGTATTTCAAGATAATTCTTTTATTATACTGCTATAGATGATCTTAACCTTAAACATAAGAACTTTTAATCCAGCAGAATCACACGAATCTTATTTTAAGATAACAATTTTTAGTCAGTTTTTGGGTGATGTACGAGCAATTTTACACTTCAAGAAAAGATTCACAAAACACAAAGCAATTATGAGTTTATTAATTGTTTTAATCGTACCGGAGTATGACCTCCTATCTCTGCAGATGAAAGCAAATCAGAAATACTGAAAGAAACATATTCAGATTTGACAGATTGTAGCATTGGTATTGTGACTGCAGAATATCAGTCTGTTGCAAAAAGAAATTACTGAAACAACAGATTCCATTAATTGCTTTAGAAACTTTACAAGAGTGCAACACAGATATTTTCGCGAATATCCACAAACTTTTAAAAACTTTAGCCGCCTTACCTTTTACAACATCTAGTGTAATATATATGCTGAAAAATCATTGTCAGCGATTTTTTTCCTCTTATGAAACAGTATTGAAGAAATGCGTTTAAGTAGGCTAGGTTAGTCACAAAAATGAAAAAATATGTACAAAAGTAAGTGAAAAATTCTTAAATATTTCGCAAAAACAAAAACAGAGAATGAATATAATTTTTGTTGAGTGAGAATGAATATAATTAACGTCTGATATATTTAAAGAGAGAGAGAGACATATAGATTTACATATATATATATATATATATATATATATATATATATATATATATATA